>PVKC010001418.1:0-50792 GCA_004027635.1 Crocidura indochinensis
TACTGCCCCAAGAAGTCACAATTCATTTCTTGGCTTTGCTGTGGCCCTAGAGAGTTGACACCCTGAGTTACCATACTGTCCGAACTGTAGGAAGTCCCTTGCTGTCTTTGTGCTTAAACACGACAGATTGATAAATGCTTACCCAAAAGTGTTCTAAATTATAATAAAATAATAAGAACTCTAAAATAATAAAACTGAAAAGTTTCATGAAACAGACACCTCTGATCATCTATTCAGTTTCCATTTACCTTCTTTCTGAACCTGTGAAGCCTAGTTTTGTCCACACTAATTCACTACTCTAGAATGATCCTCATCCTGAAGAACCTTAGGGGCATAATACAATCATTCATTCATTCCACAAATATAAATGAGTACCTATTTTATATTGGACATTGATTGTTTTAAGCATTGAGAATAAAGTTACAAAAATCAGTATGAGTGAAGTTTTAATGTTAGAATTATAGTAATTAAACATATAAAATGTATTACATAATAAACAAACAATGACAGGACAAACTGGTAGACTTTGTGAGGAAAATAAAGTCAGATAAAATAGAGGCATAAATTTGCTATTTTAGTTAAAGTTGAGATATTTAAGCAAATAAGAAGACAGCAGCCTTATAAATCTCTGGGGCTAAGACATTACAGTGACACAACATCAAGCGCACAACCAAGGTACCTACCTATATGTTGAAACCAGCCAGAAAGTATGGCTGATGAATTGAGAGCATGTATTGGACCATGGGAAGAATATTTTCCTCAATATGATGGTAAATCATCACTGGCTCTTAACAAGAAAAGAATTTATCTATTTTTTTTTCTTTTGCTTTTTTGTACCACACCCTGTGACGCTTAGGTGTTACTCCTAGCTAAACACTCAGAAATCATACCTGGCTTGGGGAACCATATGGGATGCTGGGGGATCGAATCACAGTTTGTCCTAGGCTAGTGTACACAAGGCAGATGCTTTACAACTTTGCATCACTGCTCCAGTCCCTAATTTTTATTTTTTGATGACATTTTGGCCAATGTTTGGACTCAAAGCAAAATCAGGTAAGGCAAGAGAAAGAGAAAGCTTGTTAGTTTTTCTTGTGGGTAATATGTGGAGAATAAGATGAAGAGGATGGAGTTTAACTCCAAAGTTTAGGAGTAACTCAAGTAAGTCAACAGGAGTGTAATTAACTAAAATAAAAAACATTAGAGAGGGAACATTTCTAAGAAAGAAATTTAAAGTGTAGGCTGTTTTGTGCTTAGTCTCTTTTAGTTCCCTGCTCTGTGAATGGTTTTGGCATGTGAAACAATTCTAGCCAATGAGAACTAACTAAAGGAGACTTCTGGTAAGATGCCCTAATTTTTAGTGAGGAATAAAGATTTGCTGGCTGAATGGATTAATGAACAAACTCTAATTATTATCTGAAAAAGTCACACAAACATTTAGGAATATTAGAATTGGAGTTACAAAAAATGAAAGACATCTACCCATGGATCAAATTGGATCAGAGTTTGGATAAAAGCCTCACTGAACCCGAATTCCCCATCTTTGTAATAAGAATATTGGCCTGGGACTGGAGAGATAGCATGGAGGTAAGGCATTTGCCTTGCATGCAGAAGGTCGGTGGTTTGAATCCCGACATCCCATATGGTCCCCTGAGCCTGCCAGGAGCGATTTCTGAGCATAGAGCCAGGAGTAACCCCTGAGCACTGCCGGGTGTGACCCAAAAAGACAAAAGACAAAACAAAACAAAAAAAAAGAATATTGGGCTAGCTAATCTCTGTGGCTCAAGTTTCCTCATCAATCCATGACATTATAAGGACACAGTGTTCTCAGAGAAATCCTGACTGTCCATTGCTCTTCTGCTTCTCTCTTACAGGTTCCTCATCTCTGAAATGAATCTTTTTGCTGTCTTCCATCATTACTGTTCATGGACCTCACAATATAGCAGTATAGTTGCCTGGTTGGTTACTTGTGTTGATGGAAATAGTGAAAACTACTAGGGAAGTAATATTTATGAGGAAATCAACTTCTTGGTGTAAACATATATAAACACCTATCCTGAAAAGATCACCAGGATTTTTCTTTTAAAGAAGTTGGCTCCTTCTGAGGAAAGAGATTGATCAGAATGATAGTCTGACTTTTTGTGACATGGATAAACTTTTCTGAGGGCTCCTGGTCTCTCTTAACATCTCATTCTCAGAAGCTAAGAGCTACCTTATATTCCCAAAACTTAGCCCTCCTATGACACTCTTATGAATCAACAATAGGCAAGATTTAGGGATGAATGCAAAATGTTAAACTATAAAGCCCCTGACTCAGGCCAGAAACACAGCACATGTGCATATACTGTCTGTGCATGTCTCATGCCTCACTGATTAACCAAAGTGACAATCATGACAAAGTAAGAGGCAATTTATAGCTCATATCTTTAAGATCCTCTAAAGTAGTAATTCCTGGCCTCTATTAGTCACTTAAAAGGTCTAATAATAGTTGTTAAGTAATGAAAATTAAAGTCCTACTGAGAACACTCCTCTCACCATAAAAGTTCACATAGTCTAACTAAAACTTGTGGATGTATATGAAGTCTTTCATATAATGTGGTCTAATGTAATGTGTTCTAAGCAACACAATATAAGAAAGAGGATTCATGAAGAAATAGCAAATACTATATCATTACTTGGTTATTGCTTTGTGTTTGAACACTTGATCTTCCAAAATTCAGGGGAAGGACTATTAAAAGAAGTCTTAAGTATTTGAGAGGTTGGGAGCCAGGAAATAAAATGTTGAACATTTTGACAGGGGACTGCTGGTGACTATATCCCGCTCTTTGATGTCTGAGCCCTAAGAACTTCTGAGTTGTGTCAGAGTATCCCCGAAGCACCAGTCCAAGAGAGAAAATGGAAGAGACACTGTGTTAACAGTGACTAATGTCATTTCCAGTTAACTGGTTCCAAGTAGATATGCTACAGATGTTCAAATGACCTCATTAGGGACAAGGATGTCAACAAGACAGATACAAACAGAGCCCTGTTTCATATTCTTCCACATTCCATAGGTTTGCAATCTCTTAACTCATTTTTCAAACTTTCCAAAGGGTAGAAATTTTAGATAATAGTTGGTAGCATCATAAAGCTCTATAGGGGAGATGGGGTTTATGTCGGTTAAAAAGCTAGTTTGGCTGCAAAAACAAAGAAAAACATTCTCTCCCCTCAGCACCAATTTCACTTTGTGAGTTGTCCATTGTCCTTTGCTATACCAGATGGGAATTGTCCTGGCAGTATGGAAAAAGCAAACATGTCCTATAGACATCGTCAGCCTTACCTTTACTAAGCATTTTACCTCAAAGGAGAGCACTTGTCTTTCAGTCGCCACACATCAACTCCTGAGGAAGGACTTTGATCCAGGTTTGATTGGGTGGTTATGGATATAGGAGCTCATATGTAGCCAAGCCTGAATTCCTAAAACAGGAATTTTGCACTTATTACTAGACTCTGAGCCTATAATCCAGTCTCCTTTGCTTCCTGTCTGGACCCCCTCAGAGTTTGTGGTCCCCTGTAAGAGATAATGAATGACAAAAGTTGTATTGAATATATTAACAATAAGAAAGTAATGGTTTTGGTTTTGTTTTCTAATAAGTCCACTTAGCACAAACCAGAAATAAAATAATTAAACTTAGAGAATAACAAAAGGAGCAGCAGCAACAATAGCAGTAATTCTGAGACTCCTGAGATATCCCATTTAATAAATCTTCTCAGAGACTAATTAAAATTTTCTCGAATGGTAGTTTACAAAACATCTTTTTATCCTTTTGTTGTTGTTATTGTTGTCCAGCCTCTTTTTTCTTTAAATTTATTTAAAGAAAATGCATTACATAGTTGATATAACTGATAATAATACATTTGTCTTAGGAAGATCAAAAGCAACATGATTAAAAAATAGAAAATTGAAACAAAAACTAAAGAGATGAAAGAGAAAGGAAAGAATATTTTTTGGAAATTGTTGGATCACAATTAATTCATTAAAGTAAGTTTAGTAAGCTCTTTTTTTTTTTTAAAGGATGAGTTAAAAATACAGTAATACTGGTTCTGGAGGCTAGCTCTTGCCAGGCATGGGGTTTGGGGAGGCTCGAGGTTAAAGGCCTTCTCCCTAGCTTGGGGGGTGCTGAGAGGCTTGACAGGTCCCCAGTCGTCCCCTTCTTTCTTCCCCTGGACTCCAGGACTTCCGTGGGTGCCGGTCCAGGTGGCCAGAAGGTGGGTGCCAGGTGGACTCTATAGGGGTTCCCAGGCTCCTCCCCCCTTTCCCTATACTTGGAAGGAGGGGCCTAGGGAGGGGGGTGGGCAGATGTCTGACTTCCAGTTCCCTTTTTGGTTTTGGCGGTTAGCTCTTGCCAGGCATGGGGTTCGGGGAGGCCTCAGGCTGTAGGCCTTCTCCCTAGTTTGTGGGGTTCTGGGAGGTTTGGCAAGCCCCCAGATTCCCTCTATTTCTTTCCTGGACTCCAGGCCTTCCTTGGGTGCTGGCCCAGGTGGCCAGTAGTGGGAACCAGATAGATTTTATAGGGGTCCGAGACTTCAAAAAATATAGTAATAATAGTGTGAGAGTAGCAATTGTTATTGTTTTCATAGGCCCAGCAAAATATGGGGAAAATGGAAAGAGAAAAAAAAGCCTTGGACTAAATACAAGGAGACCTTATCCCTGAAGTTTTCTGGCATAAGACTGACTTTGGATTCCAGGCATACTAGGATGTCCAACCCCTGAATCATTCTCTGTGGTTCCGGTGAAATTTTTTCATATATTAGCTGTTGTTGGTGTCAGGTTTCTGTAGTTAAAGATTCTGGTTTCTGTGCATTTTCTTCATCGAAGTCAGTATGATGTGGAGCATCCTCTGGCTTCACCTTACCATTAGATGCAAAGCTTCTTGCCCTGCAAGCAAGTTGTTGCTGTTGCTGAGCCATCTGGGTATTAAATGAACACTCTTTGGAGTAAGTCAATGCCAGGGTAGTGGTAGGGTCTTCCCTGATAGAGGTTTGATGTTGTAGACAATTGTGGTTGTTTCTGTAGATGGTCAATGGTTCAGAGGTGTATGGGCAATACCCGTTCTTCTTAGACATGAGCCAAGTCATTATGCTAATGTTCAGGGTATAAGGCCTAACTGCATTACAAAATTTGTGTTCCTATCTCTATTAGTTAAGAACTTGTTTGCGGGGCCCGGGAGATAGCATGGAGGTAAGGCATTTGCCTTTCATGCAAAAGGTCATCGGTTCGAATCCCGGTGTCCCATATGGTCCCCTGTGCCTGCCAGGAGCAATTTCTGAGCATGGAGCCAGGAGTAACCCCTGAGCACTGCCGGGTGTGACCCAAAAACCAAAAATAAAAAAAATAAAAAAGAACTTGTTTGCATATGTAATATTTTCCCATTTTAATGCGCCTATGCAGAAGAGGAACAATGCCACAAGGTATTATTGGTTAGAACTTGGTTCTAACATGAATTCTTTTTTCTGTTTTGTTTTTGTTTTTGAGTCACACCCGGCAGCACTCAGGGGTTACTCCTGGCTCCATGCTCAGAAATTGCTCTTGGCATGCTCGGGGACTATATAGGATGCCAGAATTCTAACCAATGACCTTCTGCATGCAAGGCAAGCTCCTTACCTCCGTGCTATCTCTTCAGCCCCTAACATGAATTCCAAAGTGAAAGGATCTTCTACCAGAATTCCTTATTGAGCAGATTACGAAAACAAAAAAAAAAAAAGTGGGCAAAATTGTCACTGTATAAGAGTACATTCAATAAGAGTTATAACCGTTAAGGGAATACATCTAAGATATTCAAAGGTATATCTAAGATATATATGTTCCTTTCAAGTCATTAGAAATAGTTGGGAAAGGGTATTGAATTCAGGATACCACTTTGGTCTGTGATTTTGCCTTCTGGAGTCTGCAAAATGACTCCCAGAAGTCCCATATCAGGAAATGTCTTTGAGTGGGGACTAATCAGAAATCTAGTATGGTAGCAACCACAGTTACACAGTGAAGGTAGGTGGAGGACAGGAGACTGCTGAGAATAGATAAATAGGAACAGAGTACTGGATTCTTCTCAATCTGAGAGTCTATTTTTTTTTACTTTGGTAGCTGGTAGGCAGCTGGCTTGAGTGGGAATAATGATGTGCTTAGTGGAGAGCCAAGAACTGAGGGTAAAAATGGTTAAATGTGAGGTAAGAGGCAGTGGGGGAGAGGGAATAAAGGACTGAAAATGAGCTTCTGGGTGGTGAGCCAGTGGGGAAGGAAAGTCTACAGCACAAACATTCTGTATATGGCGAACAGATTAAACCCAATGATAACCTAATTAATTGTCTATATTTTCTGCTAGCACCCTCGCACGGTTTCAGAATGGATACTGGTAGGGAGGAAAGTTGCCTGCGACATCCTGAAGCCAGCCCCTCATTTTTTTAAATATGGAACGCTTTAAACTCCTCCCCGACACCCACCTCATTTGCCTCCAGGGTGTGTGGCCCAGGTATAGCCCTGGAGTCTGGGAGTAAGGAGATGGAAGGCTCTTGGGGTGACCCAAGCCCCGCACCACCCCTAGGCTTGGTAAAAAGGCCTTTGGCATGGTGACCTGCCATTTCCCATGCTGGCAAAATCTCTTGACTCCCAGAAAGAAATGAGATACTTAAAGGGCTGGAAGTCTACAAGTTCACTATTTCCACCCAGATCCTCCCTCTTGAGTTGGGTGGGGCTTGGGGAAAGCCTGGGGTCCCCTTTAAACTCCTCCCCAGCACCCACCTCACTGGTCCCCTGAGCGTGTGGCCCAGGGATAGCTCTGGTGTCCAGGAGGAAGGAGATGGAAGGCTCTTGGGGTGGCCCAAGCCCCTCACTTTCCCTATGCTTGGTAAAAAAAAAAAAGGCCCTTGGCATGGAGGCCTGCCATTTTCCATGCTGGTAAAGCTCTCGGCTCCCAGAAAGAAAAGAGATCCTTAAAGAGCTCTTTCTATCCTTTTTTTAACTTTTCATATAAATCTTCAAGTATTAAAGAACATTTCTGTGTGTGGAGCCCTTTGGTCAATGTTAGACTGTGGCAGAAGAAGCAAATACACAAGTTGCCCATAGAGAACCTAATGTTATACTCAAAAAAGATGTTAAATAATTGAAGTGAGAATAATAGGCAGTATAGAGATGCAGAGCATTTGCTGTGTATCAGGGAGTCATCAAAGTGCTCTGCAAGTAGTAACACAATCAGTCCTTACCATAAGTCTACCTTTAAGGGAGAAGAGGATGCTATAATTTTTTTCAGTGTGTGTGTGTGTGTGTGTGTGTGTGTGTGTGTGTGTGTGTGTGTGTGTGTAAGGGCTTTCAGGGAGTGGCTCAGGAATCTCAGTCTTGTTTAAGGTTACCAGTTATCAAATGACAGAGCCAGGACTCAAACAATGTAGTTTGGCTCCAAGGTCTATGTCTTGGCCATAGCATGATACCACTACTCAAAGATAATGTTGAGACTGATAAAGAGGCAAGTAGATGGATGTAGCATTTAACCCAGACAGGGATTCTAGAAAAACCTTAAGGAAAATCTGAAGAAATAAGACAAGTGAAAATCCCATGGGCAAAATCTACAAGGCAGAGAGGAACTCTCCTTATTTTACATTGATGGGAAATTCAAATTGATAAGACTGTACAAATTGGTGTGACTTGCCCAAGGTCATACAGCAAGTAAGGAATGATTCAGGTCTTAGAGTCAGATCTGCAGCCTTTGGAAATCACTGTTCCTACCAGTGTGCACCCAGAGGTTGGAGCATTCAATTACACTCTATAGGTCTCCAGGGAATTCCACATATAATAGCCCTAAGTGTTTTTTGGATTGCCCAAGCAAGAGCAATTGCACATTGTTCAATCTGTGGTGAATACTTTCGAAAATTTAGAAGTAAAGGGACCTCTCTGCTCCTTTCAATTAGAAAAACTGTTTATTTTTATTGTTAGTTTGTGGAAGAAAAATAAAATTACATTGTCCTGAAAAGTGCTCAATATGAGCAAATGCAAAATAAAGTGGGGGTGGGATGCTAAAATGCCTGGCAAGGGATGAAGGAATTTCAGCTACTTCCCAACAAACTTCAGAAATGTGTTATTATTATTCATTCAACTATAATGATTAACAGTTATAAAGTCACTTGCTCTCATTCCCTATGTGGAAGAATAGAAGCTTTTGTATTGAAGTGGGGGAGGGGTCTTCTGGTGTCCCTTTTTTTCTAAAACAAGAAAATCCCATCTTTCTTTCCAGGGAATGCATTAAAATGAGGGGTCTCAACAGGGCTGGAAAAAAGCCAGATCATCTTAGAGTACAAATCCCTTGCCCCTCCTCCTATACTCATTTTGCAGGAGGGACACTCGGGGAAATAAATATTCGGGCTAAAGCTCTTCTGAGGTGTGGGGGAGAAGCCTGGAAGCATTAACCTGATACTTGTCCAGCAAGAGCTGGACACAAATTGGTCCTAATATTAAGGAGAGTCTTTAATCTTTAGTAAGAACATATAATGACCAGGCTTAAGTCTATCCAGGGCCATAAGCTCATTTATTATTTTTTTTTACATTGATAGTAGTTGTTTCATTTTGAAGGTCAGAAACATAGATGGTTCTCTCACCCAAGACCTTATTTCTAGAAAATAAAGGTGTCAGAATTTAAGGCCAGGACAACTCCAGCATCAAGACCTTACTGCCCCCTTTCCCTGGAGGCTGCAGCCCAGCAGTCAACCTGAAACCATCACCTTGTGCTGGATACACAGAGGAGCACATGGAGATTTTCCAAGGTCCTCCTGAGAGTTTCTCTGTTATGATATGAGCAGGTCTGGCCCTGAGCTTGATGTTCTCCAGTCATTTTTATTGGTAGCTACTTCCCAACAAACTGTCAGTTTAATTTTGGCCCCACAACTTTCTTCCCTGGAGATCTAGGGGGTGGGAAAGGTGGAGAGGGTGGAAAGAGAAAGAAAGAGAGAAGCTCATTACTTTTGAAGATGTTAGACAGCGGCATAATGTAAGCAGCCTCTCACCCAAGTGATGAAAACATTATTGTTGGGGTATCTTGGCACCAGAAAGGAAGAGAGAGATTTTCCTGAATCATTTCTCATTTTTTATTTAGGTTTCACACTTTTCCACGGGCCTCTGGGCAGTCTTCCAGCACCCATCCTTAAGACTGACTCGAGTTCCTGCTTAAGTGATCTGTCCCTCCCAGGCCTGGGGAAGGGGCGGGCTGGGCCTGGACAGGCCAGGTTTGGCGCAGGCCCCTGACATTGTACAAGCTAATGCAATGTGAAGTAGCACGTCTAAATAGCCTGTCCAACTATTTTGATGTTCTTGAACCCACAGATGGGATTCATTTCCACACTGTTCGCAAAACGTAAACGATACAAGGACATTAAAGAGCATTAAACTACTTGATGACATTCTGGTCACATTAATGAAAAGTGGCATTTTTTAAACTACCAGAGAGAAAGAGAAAGAGGGTGGGGGCAGAGAGGGGAGAGATGAAGAGGGAGAAAGACAACGTAGGGAGGGGGAAGAAGGAAGAGTAAAGAAGTTAGAGAGCCCAGGGGAAGTATACAAGAAAAATCCTGCAGTTCTAGCTAGTTCAATCCAGCTGAGACATCAGTGAATAGTGAGACATAAGATGTTGATATTTTCAGTGTCTAGATAGAAATGTAGGAAATTCTGACATTTTCATATATTGAGTAAATTAGAGATTACATTAACATTTCCTTCCAGATTGATTAATATGACCAGATTAATAAACTCACTTACCATAGGCACATGAGACAGGACAGAAAGACTGTCCTATTCACTTCCTCCAGGAAATCCTCCTTGGAAGCAATCCTAGACTAGATTAGGGGTCCTTATCTCATCTCTAGATTTTAAGGGAATTTTAGCTGAACTTCACATAGAGCACATTGCCTTGCCATTGAATCACTGACTGCCTTGCTGAAACCCTCCCTAAAGCCAGGGTACTTTAAAACATAGAAGCACGGGGCCGGATGGTGGCACTGGAGGTAAGGTGCCTGCCTTGCCTGCGCTAACCTAGGATGGACTGTGGTTCTATCCCCGGGTTCCCCATATGGTCCCCCGTGCCTGCCAGGAGTGACTTCTGAGCGAATAGCCAGGAGTAACCCCTGAACGTCACCGGGTGTGGCCCAAAAACAAAAAAAAAAAAGAAAAAAGAAAAAAAAAAACATAGAAGCACAGTTTTGAAGAGACAACTTTACCTGGGCTCAAATCCCAGCTAGCTCAGGAATTGTTTTCAGATCTTACTCACATGGATTCCCACTCCCTCACCAACCTTGGGTTCACTTATGATATCTGTAAAAGAGGGCAGTGAACAACGTAATCTAGAGAGTTGATATAAATGAAACAGTGAATGGAAAGGCCATAGTCCATGCCTGAGACACACACATTCGATGCATGTTGTAGATTACTGGCAGCAAAGTCTCTGGTGTCCAGGATGTACTCAAAGACAACTAAATGAGTGTCTGCAGACTTCAAAACTGCAGCTTATAAGAGGGCTGAGGAATTGGCCATGGAGTCACAGAAAGGAACACTGGTTATCAGAGAATTTTGGGGGGTAGCAGAATCCCGGGCACCTTGTTTTAAAATAACACATTTTAGAGTTGTGGGAGCTCTCCAGAGTGCCTGGGGAGATAGATGCCCAGGACTGAGGGCTGGTGAGGTTGGCTGTGGACTGTCTGAGTAGCCCTTTTGCCCCTCCTCCTCCTCTCCCTTCCCCCTCTGCTTGGCAGGGCTTTCTCCTCCCAGCCCTGGTGGTTACATTAATTGCTAATGACAATGGCAACCTTCACTCTGTGTGGTTTCCTGCCCAGATTCTGGATCCTTTACAAGGCTCCCTTTTCTTTTTCTTTTTTTTCCCAGATAGGAAATGCAACCCGAGATGTGTGAAGAAAAAAACAGTGTGCTTATTGTCATAGCCTCCACTCCTAGCCTGGCTCCCAGGCCGGCTGTGTGTGCTCTGGGGTGTCTGCCCCGCCACAGGGAAGAATAAACCCAGACTCAAATCATAGGAAATTCATCAAATGTGCTTCTCAGAGCTCTGTCTTTCAAGGTCTGTTTCCCTGCCATATGATCTCTATAAACCAAATCACTGTTAGGCAGGGTACAGGACCAGAGGCGCCGCAGGCTCATGGATAATGAATGCCAAATGCATGTGACAATAGACTGATCAGGGAACTGGATGGAAATATCTATCTGAGTTGAGCTTTTAGATATGTATATACATGTGTGTATGTATATATCTGTTTGCCTTCATGTGTCCACACATGCACTCATATGCACAAGGCTACATATACACATCAAGCACACAGTAGCTCTTACCAGAGATCACTGTGGTCTTAGTGCCAGACAGCTAACTTACCTCAGCTAAAGTATCAATACAAAGAAGGATAAAATGAAAGGGAAAAAATGTACAGTCCAGATGAAGCCAAGAGACATGGAAGAATCTCAGATTTGATTTGAAAATGTAGAATGCTTTTGGTTCTGGGACTATGTCACGCAAGATCTCAACTGAAAATAAAAATTAAAAATAAAGACGTGTTGCTGAGATGAAGCCTTCTTCCAAAGGTAATGGGAAAAATTGCACTTGAGCAAATGAGTTATTATTGTCCAATCTCTCCCAATAGTGGTTTTCGACTCTTCCTAGATCTAGTAAACCCTTTCACAGTTCCCTAATCAGGTACCGATGTGGCAAGATAAGAAGAAAATACAGATAGAAGCTACCAGGGCACTAGCTAAAGGTAAGAAGGTAATTAATATTATAGCCTTTTAGATGGTAGAAAATACTGCACTTAAAACTGCAAGTCAACTAAGCGGCTGTCGGCAACCGATAAATGCTTCCATATTCACAGGCATCAGCAATCTTCCCCTTACAAAAAAAGTAATAATACATACATATTAATGGATCACATTTTGTCCTTTGGGGAGCATAATTTTTAAAAGGGCCAAGGCAGCAATAATAGTTCCTTTAAAAATTCTAAATGCTGTAATTGTTTTCTCTGAATTATGGTGCTAGGATTTAATTAGTGATGAATGTTCAGTATGGGGTTTGGACATTTTTGATGAATTCAGCCAAACAGAAAAGTAGTCTTGTCCTCGTTGCTCCCTCCCTCTTCTCCCGCCCCTTGCCTTCCCTTCCTTCCATAGGATCTGAAGTGTGTGTCTGCAAAGAAATTCTATTTCTGCAATTTGGCCATACTTAAGAAAGTGCTTTAACTGTGCTTTAACCACAGCTCAACAAGGAGCATGAAACATGGTCAGTGAGGTCATGCAATTCAGCACAAGTTTTGAGGTTTTTCTAGCTATAAAGAGGAAGAATAATAAAATGCAAATGAGAGAACATTTCTTCTGGTTGATGTTCTTATCACTAGAAAGAACTTGCTCAGGACTTGAACCTGGACTCTCAGGCTGAAAAGCAGCAGCTCTAAAGGTGGGTGGGGATTGGAAGGGAACCCCTTCCCCCACCCCCAGCCTTTCCGCCTTTTTTCATTAATTCATCAAATAAGCATTTAGCAAAGCCTACTGGGTTCAGACTCTGAGCTGGGCACTGTGCACCCAGCCCTGGCAATGGAGCTCTAGCCTGCGGATAAACACAATCTCTTTGTTCCTCTCCAAACCACTTCTTTGTTAAAGCATCTGGAGGGAAGCCCAGACCTGTAGCCATCCACACAGTCCCAATCTACGTGGCTGAGTCAGCGGGGGCCCCTAAGGATCTTGCCCACTCTCTCATCCACCTACAGGAAAGCTTTCATTTGAGACCTGGAGGCCGTTCCTGAGTTCCCAGTGTCTTCTATTAACATGCAAATGCCCCTGGGAAAGGTCACACCTTGAGACCCCACCAGCTAACCTTTTGCTCACCAGTTACTTCTTAGCAAGGATTAGCAGAAATAGAACACCAAAAAGACTTGGGGGTGGGGATAAGGTTAGGACTTGTGGGGAAGGGAGGTAAAAGACTTCTTCCCGTTGCCAAGATAGTCCTGGACAGTCCGTTTGCTTTAACTCTACACAGTGAGCCAATATATTTATTTCAGTAAGTGTTGATTTTTTTTTACATCATAACCAAAATTTTGTTTGCATGCCTTGAATCCCTGCCTTGGTTATGACAAAGTATCATTGATTCCCTATTTTGTCCAAATACTGAAAAAATGTCTCTCAAAATGTCGAATCCCAGTGATCCGCAGTTTTTCCTACTCTGTCCAGAAACCTGTCTTCTTTTCTCTTGTCATCTTCTAGCTCCACACTTACACCATTCTTGAGTTCTCAAAGGCCATTCTTCTTTCTTTACTGTCACCACTTAGTCTTCATTACTGTGCTGTGGGGACTTATGGGTCGGGATGCCACAGAAGCTTCCTCATTCTCTATGAGGTCTTTACCATACCACTCTGAAGAGGTTCCTTTCAGAGAGACTTTGATTCAATTCCTGGTTCTGTCATATCTGGATATTAGTAGCCAGTGACTTATACTCTCTACCCATCAGTTTTCTTATTCATCTTTCGAAAGGAACAAATGAACTTACAGAGATTATTCCATTTTTGAGTCTTTGTATTACCACCCTTCTTATTTCAGAAAGGCTATTTTCACTAATATAAAGAAATGAAAAAAAAAAAAAAAACAAACAAACATAGCTCTTAGGACAAAATCAGAGAAGCAAAATAGTATCGATGTGTTTTGTGGTAACCATTCTAAAGGCAGCAAGAACCACAAGGGGTATCTGTGACCCACTAAATTCCTTGTAGAGATCCACTTCAGACGGACTGTGTGCACACCATATCATTCCTGTTTTTACTCAATGTTAGCATTATTTTAGGTTTTATATGTTATTTGGTATGATCTGATAGGTTATTTGGAGGATCTTGGAATACTCAAAAGTTTTTCGACATAAATAAATATCAGTTGCTTAGTCACTATATGCCATTACAATTATAAAGTGTTTCATAAAGTATGCTCTACTTTTGGTATAGATGATAGTGGGGAAATCCTTATCATTTATAACACATAGGTACATCTCCATAGATAGGCACATTCTAGTTTTTCTTGACTCACTTTTTAATGGATACAGAATAATATGCTAATATTAAGTTTATTATAGTAAAATATTATTTTTAAAAAATATTGGAAATGCAGAGATCATACTTTTATAAATGCATATACAAACATACATAGACACAAATTATTATATTTAACTTTTCTGTGAATAATACATGCCAGAATATATTGTACTGAGAGAAAGAAGGGGTTAAATTTATACATAAAAATAAATATAGTTTAATATGTATTTGCAACTTTTTACATTTAGCAATATTAAGAATATTATTTTGTATTAAAAATTTTATACTAATATATATATATATATATATATATATATATATTTTGGTTTTTGGGTCACACCCGGCAGTGCTCAGGGGTTACTCCTGGCTCCATGCTCAGAAATTGCTCCTGGCAGGCACGGGGGATCATATGGGGCACTGGGATTCGAACTGATGACCTTTTGCATGAAAGGCAAACACCTTACCTCCATGCTATCTCCCGGGCCCCAAATTTATACTATTCTTTGCATACTTGCCCAATCATTTTCTTAGAATGAATTTCTTTGAAAGGAGCCAAAAGGCTTATAAAATATCTTGTACCAAGGACTCTGACGGTTTTGCTCATTCTGCTTATAAACAAGGGTAGTAAAATATGGTGGTTAAAAGCTTGGAGTTTAGTTGTGTGGCCTTGGGTAAGTTATTTAACTTCTCAAAGCAAAAGCAGGATAACAAAACACTGCCTCCTAACATACAAGCTATACATGACAGTCACTTAGAAGAGTGCCTGGCCCACAGCCAATATTTTTTAATAATTAAGTAGTATTCTGTCCCAATAGAGTTGGTATTTCAGAGCTTGTCTTTAAAAAAATTTGTCTTAAATTGGAAAAGAAGGATGGAAGGGCAGATATTAAATTAGGAACATGAATTAACAAAATGTTAACTTTGTAAATGTTTATAGGGAGGAGGAGTTGTCATTAAACTATTATTCTTCCAGTGTCCAGAGTGTTGGCATTTAAAGCAATCTGTGGTCTGGCCTCTAAGGGAACCCACATGGTAGCAGAGCATAGCTTGCCACATAGGGACTCTGAGCAGGTCCTCAGAACACACTGCCAGTTCTACTGAAAGTCAATTTATTGGCCTTTGTAACTTCTTTTGGTCCAGAACGCTGATCTGTAGCCCCAGTCAGCCCTCCCTCCTGCTGCTCAAAGCAGATCCCTTTGCTGTCAGCTGAGAATCTGAGCATAGGGTTGAGCCCAATCCCAGGAGCCAGAAATGCCATCTCTGCCACAAACTGCTTCAGTAATAGAGCTAGAGTGTTCTTCAGCTAAAAGATGGGAATGTTATGCCTTCCCTGCCAGGTTACCATGGGAATTTGGTGTGAATAATACACATAAAACCATTTTTTATTGAGTGTGAGGCATAGAGTAGGTGCTCAATAAATGTTACTGCATCAATAAGGAATGTTTGATTCCAAGTAACAGAAAACTCAAGACAAACTGGCATAAAAAAATAAAAGGAAATGAATTGGTATATATATATATATATAACCAGAGAATCAAGGAAAAGCTGGGCTTCAGGAGCTGTTTGATTTAATAGTGGCTTAACCAACTCATCAAGAATTTGTTTGTTCATTTATTTCTTCACTCCGTACCCTGTTTTTCACACTAACACTGTTTACCACTCATGGCCCCCAAAATGACAGCAAGTTTTGTGAAAGAATAAAAAGGGCCACAAAGCAAAAGTTTTTGCCAAGAAGTGAGGAAATGCTCTCCTAGGAAACCCTGGAAAATTACTCTTGGTGTAGCTTAACAGCCAGAATGGGGTCATAGGCCTATGTCTGAAGTCCTAAATATATATAGAAACCTTTTTAAACTTGCTTTCATCTGCACCATAGGCCCTACCTATGAGAGTCACCTATTGCCAGTACAAGAATTATGTATAGGCAAGAAGACAGAAACTTGATTATTAAAAAAAAGCAATTACTAAGAGAAGGAGGAATAAAACTTATAAAATTAATCTAATGTTTATACCAAATTTGCCCAGTCCCCAGGAATACAGAGTAGTATATAGACAGTCTCCATGAAAAGGATCAAATTAAATTAAATTTTGGAATAAATTTTGGATTGAGTTCTGGACCGTGAAAGAGGAATGTTCAATCCCCCATATAGGTACTAAAAACTTTCTTCCTCAATGACAGTAGAGAAAATAACTATAATGATAATGTGTATCATTTTTTTAAGTTACTATTAAAAAGAGCCTATTTGAAAGAAGAAAACTATCTTTGTTCCAAACCACTTGAGAAGCCGTTATTTGGACGTGTGCTGAAGGCCAATAAGCAAGTCATAGGCACAATTGGTGTTTTCTTTTCAACTCCTGCAGTCCCTGGAACTTTCCTTTCTAGGAGACTCTCTTTCTTTCTGCTTCTCTCCCTGCTTCCTTTTATTCCCCTGTTTACATTTTACTCAGTTCAAATGCCTGGGAAGAAATGTGGACAGAAAGGGACAGTATGTCCAAGGTCTGTGCAAGTCCACCTTCTTCTCCTCAGACTATCCCCTATCAGAAAGTGATGTTGGTTCTCCAGAAAGATTCAATGGCCAAGCCCATGTGGGCCCTTTGTGCTTCCAGGTTGCTAAGCAACAAATACTTCAAGTTTGGAAATCTTTATCCACACCGGATATAATATCCTGGCAGATTGTACTCCGATCTGGCAGCCATGGAAAGAGTAACTTTTATTTAAAAAATAGAGACAATTTAGATGATTTCAAAGACATCTGGCTGCTTTTTCCAACTATGACTCTTCCCTTTCACTAAGCTCATTGGATCCAAACCCTCACATTGTACAAAAGCACAAGTTCCCTAAAGGACAGTAAAAGGGGTCCCAGCCACAAAAATCAGATTCAGAAAATGCTGAGAATAAGTCAAGCCAACAGCCCAAGGCATGTCACTCCCTCTACTCCTCTACTTTCCCTCTGTCTGGGATTCTCTCTCATACATATCTTCACCCTTTCCTCCTAATATCTGTGGTCTTTGCAAACTTCTCTCTCTAGATTTACTTCTGCCAAGGCATGGCGAGAAAGACTGAACTAAATGACTCATGAATAGGTTCCTTGGATTTTAACATCTCGATGAGGTAAAGAACTGATCATTTTTGTGGTGGTCTAAGGCAATATCTCTCTCTCTTCTTTGCCCTTTTTTAAAAAAATATTAAGATAGGGGCCAGAGAGATAGCATGAAGTTAAGGCGTTTGCCTTTCATGCAGAAGGACGGTAGTTCGAATCTCAGCATCCCATATGGTCCTCTGTGCCTGCCAGGGGCGATTACTGAGCATAGAGCCAAGAGTAACCCTTGAGTACTGCCGGGTGTGACTCAAAAACAAACAAACAAAAAAAGATAAACGCAAACACCAAATACCTTTTCCACCTGGCTTGTTAATACCAGAATTTTCTTAGCAAAAGGAATTCCATAGTTAAAGACCAAGTTTTAAACATAAATAATAAACAACTCACATCTGGGCAGCTCTTCACAGTTTTACAAACACATCCACCTGTTTTCAACCAATTACCTTATTTGACCCCTACAATAATCTGAAAATGGAAGCATTACTATACTATCTTTTTAATTTCAAAAAAGGAAAAGAAATTGAGTAACTTTCCAAAGATTATTTTGATCACTTCTAATGCTCCTCTTCATCCCTTCTCCATCTTACCTTTTTGAGAGGAAATGATAGGGAATTCATAGTGAATATGAATTATTTAGGGGAGACCGTTCCTTAAAATCCAAGGTGTTCCTCCTCTCCTCTGATTTTTCTCTCTAAGATCTTTGTCTTGTAAC
Organism: Crocidura indochinensis; assembly: GCA_004027635.1. NCBI lineage: Eukaryota > Metazoa > Chordata > Mammalia > Eulipotyphla > Soricidae > Crocidura > Crocidura indochinensis. The sequence continues at coordinate 17,887 of PVKC010001418.1, forward strand.
CATTGATACTCAAACCCTGTTGATGGGGTACACGGCCACCAGATAGCAGATGATACTCTGCTTTCATAGGTAGTGCCAGAATTTTTATATGATGTGATCCTAGTGTTTTTAGTTCATATGTTCTAATCTAAATTATACTTGACTAAAAATAACTAGGCATAGCAGTATTCATATCTATTTAGGCAATACACAAGGAGGTACATATTTCATATTTTGAGGGATATACAGGTTGAATAAAAGCCTGTTCAAATGTTCAAAGTATTAACAAACATCACTTAGTCTTAATTCTACCTACAAACTTTTTTTTTTTTTTTGGTTTCTGGGTCACACCCAGTGGAGCTCAAGGTTTACTCCTGGCGCTAAACTCAGAAATTGCTCTTGGCAGACATGGGGGACCACATGGGATGCTCAGATTCGAATCACCATCTGTCTTGTATTGGCTGCATGCAAGGCAAACACCCTACCACTAAGCTATCTCTCCAGCCCCTGCCTGAAGACTTTTGAACTGTTGGCCAAGGAACTCTTGGGTTATTGCATTCTTAGCCTGGCCATTCAATTCCCCAAATACTAACCTCACAGTAAGCAGAATGATTCTCAAACTTTATAGCACACCAGAATCACCTGGAGAGTTGTGAAAATGCAGATTCCCAGGTTTTAATTGATAGGTGTTGAATTCAATAAGAAAAGAATCCGGTAATTTGTATGGCTAGTTTGTTCTCAAGTGCTGCTTTTGCTACAGGTTTTAGGCTTTTGTTAAGAAAGCTACTGAACAAAGGCAATTACCCTGGCTGGTCAATAACTTTCCCCTTTCTCTTCATCTCTTACCAGTACCAATTGAGAAGGAATATTGAGCCCTGGCAATACAATCACAGTTTGTTGGCCAATTTTGGTCATTAACCCATAGCCTTAAATACACTGCCTGGCACTAAATGAACAGAGTACTCTTTTAATCCATATTTCTGCTTCTTAATCCCACCTTCTGATCAGACTTTCCCTGATTCAATGCCTAGCAAAATTCTGTATCATTAATCAAAATGACAGAAAACTCTAACCTCTGTGAAAGGGGCCAACACTCTGGTAAGCACTACTTCCATTGTCTCAATTTCACAATAATTCTATGAGAAAGATGTCATTATAAAATTCCATTTACAAATGAAAAAGCAGAAGATAAAAATATAAAACCAGTAAGCCACATTACTGGTCTAAAAATCAGTTGGTCTTTTTTATTTCTTCCTCTAAAACATAGTTTCTTAGTAATAGTAGGTACTGATTCAATAACTTCAACTTGAATACTAGAAGTTTAGTTTCTGATCCACCTAGTTTCCTTTAGTTTCTGTAGATTCAAGCCCTAGCATTTTCCTTCCTGGCCTCTATATAGATAGGCGTAGTTGGTCCAATAGTCAACTAAGATGTCCCATATAGTCTCCTACCCAAACCAACTACCCAACTCACTGAATAGAGACAATCATTCAAAATGAGAACCCTAATACTTATAGATTAACAGTAAATAAAGAACAATTTGTGTTTTTCTGAGATAATATTTTTAGGGCAGAAAAATTTAATTAGATACTTTGTAATGAGTTTCTACAAATGTTATGTTGGTGAATAAAGATATATCATAAAATGTCCTCTTATTTATGTAAGAGATAGTCATATCATGAAAGAGGAAATATACTATTGTGATAAAGGGAAAAAGGGAAGGAGGGAGGAAGTAAGGGAGAAAGAGGAGAAGGAAAAGGGAAACTGAACACTCCAGAATAAAAAAAAAATGGCAAAAGAATAAAAGAAAATCTTCACAAAATATCTGCTACAAAATATCTTAATAAGAACATAAGCTCAGGAACTGTAGGTCTGAAAGATAAAATAGTGGATTAAATACAAGAAAAGGGGAGATTGAGGATCTAAGGAAACAAATTAAGTACCCAAAACACATTATTATGCAACTAATACAAAAATTAGAGCAAGGAAATTTAAGGTATAATCCATTGAAAATAAATTATGTATACAGATGAGATTTTGAGATAATTGCAGTAAATGCAGATTAAAACAAAGATCTTAGAAACAAGCTTATAAAAACTAATAGATTTTAAGCCTAATAAAAACAAGATGTAGCCAAACATAAAGGTAATTTTTAAAAATGATTTAAAGAAAAATGTTGAACATGTACACTGAAAGACATACTACGTTCCAAGAAAACTAATACCAAGAGCTCAAAATAGATCTATATCAGTGAAAAAGTGACACTCCTAATCAGGGTAAGCAAGTCTTAGCAAGGGTTCAAATCAGCCTTGCCTGATCTTCTCCACAGCAATAGTTAATATCACAAGGCAGTGTTTGGTATGTAAAGTTATAAAAGAATGAAAGTATACCCAAGGATATTATAGTTAAAAATTGCTGATAGAGATAGCATGGAGGTAAGGCATTTGCCTTTCGTGCAAAAGGTCATCGGTTCGAATCCCGGTGCCCCATATGGTCCCCCGTGCCTGCCAGGAGCAATTTCTGAGCATGGAGCCAGGAATAACCTCTGAGCACTGCCAGGTGTGACCCAAAAACAAACAAACAAACAAAAAATTGCTGATAGAAATAACAGTAACAGACGTTCTCTACATGTAAAACTCAGGAAAACAGTTCCCAGGAGCCCTTCTTTAAACAAATGTATGAGACAATGACAGTAGGCCAATTAAGAAATAAAAAACAAACAGGAATAGACACACTGTGAAAGAGCACTCACAGGCCACTATTCCCCAACAAAGCAATATGTCTAATGGTGCCTGTCCTGACTGCCTTCTTTGATGTAGAAACATAGAACTCTCTCCCACCTCCATCCCCACCCTACCCCTGAATTCCAGACCTTGACAATACAGGACTGAAATCTAGCTGTAGAATAGAGTAGATAATGCAAGTTAAAAGTATATAAAAACAATATTTTTTGTTTGTTTTTGGGCCACGCACAGTGATGCTCAGATGTTATTCCTGGCTATTCACTCAAAAATTGCTCCTGGCTTGGGAGACCATATGGGATACTGGGGATTGAACTGAGGTCTGTCCTGGGCAGTCGCGTGCAAGGCAAGTGCCCTACAGTTGTGCTCTGGCCCCTAAAGCAATCATTTCTAGCCAACAAAACGCAAATCAGGTGGAGTAGGAGTCCACTGGTATCTATATTTGTTTTCTTTGGTATCTTTTCTTTTTTTTAACTCCAGTAAAGGCGAAATTTCATATTTTAAATCATATTTTGTGTTATGGCCTATTTGTATTTTTGCTAAAGTGCTATTAGTTATCTCTGTATGTGAATACAAACATAAAAGTGATAGTATTTTGGAGCCAGAGAAACAGTATAGATTAAGGCACTTACTTTGTATGAATCCAAACCTGGTTCAATCCCCAACATCATATGTGAGCCCTAAAAACAGAATGAGATGTAAGACATAAGCATTGTTAGATGTGAATCCCTTCCCCAGCGATGATGTTGATTCTCAGCAATGTTATTGGAAAGAAATAGCATTTCAGGCTGGAGAGATACTACAACTGGTAGGGTGCTTGCCTGGAATGCATCCCCAGTAGTGATTTCTGAGTGCATAACCAGGAGTAACATCTGAGCACCATTAGGTGTGCTCTCCCCAACATGCCAAAATAAAATACAAAGAAATAGTACTTGGGATTATTATGCAACTTTATTCTTTTCTCCATTGTATTAGCTATTTATACTGACCATGTATCTTTAAAAAAATACATTTGAATGATCTATCTTTGTTTTTCAAAAGAAATAAAAGATTGGAAGCATGTATGCCAAATAAAGATAGAGGTTGAGGTATATTTAACACCATAGTGGAAATAATACAACTTGACTCTTAAACCTGGATTAATTTATATTTATTTCTATCTACCAGAATTCTTTCTTGAATTTTTCAGAAGAAATGAAGCTAACACCGAAAACCCATGGAGTATTTTCTCACAAACTCTTGGTTAACTTGTGGGGGAGTAATAAGCTATTTTGGTAAAGGGGCTTCCCTAGTGGTACTCTGGGCTGAGGGAGCATCTAGTCATACTAAGTCCCAACCAGAGGTTCTAGCCCAGTGATTTGGTCTTTGTTGCTGCTCTTTCCAACAGAGCTGGTGGTCACCAGAAAGTATTTAGAGAATGGAGGGGAGTATATACAGAGGAATCAAACTCAGCTCTTGACACAAGCAAGGTATGTATGTACTTCATTCTTTTGAGATAGCTTCCCAGCCTAGATATCATCTATTTTAAATGACTCATCTACCTGATTTTACAAAGTAAGAGAGATAATATAATAATAGTAGGAATAACAATGATAATAATAATTGCTATGCATTGAGTGCTTGTTATAAGCTAGGCTCTATGTCAAGTATATTTACAAAGAATTCTTCTGAATTCTTGCAAAAGTTTAATGTGCCAGAAATTGTTTAAAGGCAATGTTGGTTTGTTTGTTTTCTCTCTCTCTCTCCTCTCTCTCTCTCTCTCTCTCTCTCTCTCTCTCTCTCTCTCTCTTTGGTTTTTGGGCCACACCCGGTGACGCTCAGGGGTTACTCCTGGCTATTTGCTCAGAAGCCGCTCCTGGCAGGCATGGGGGACCATATGGGGAACCGGGGGATTGAACCGCAGTCCATCCTAGGTTAGCGCAGCAAGGCAGGCACCTTACCTGCAGCATCACCGCCCGGCCCCGCAATGTTGGTTTTGAAGACTGTAAATTATCAGGATATTTCAATTCTCTTCAAGTGTATATTATCACAGAGCATCCACAAATCAAGAGACAATCTAATCTTCACTACCCTCTATTGGGTTTCTTCTATCTAGAATACCTCCTCCCCACACTACCTTTGGTAGCTTCATTTCTGCCCTCAGAGCTCCTGGTTTTGTTTTTGTTTTGGGAGTCAACACTTTTAATTGATATTTTTAAAGCATGTTTCAGAGGAAAAATGGTACTCCACTCTTTTGCACCATATCTCAGATCTGGTCTGGAAAACAATTTTTTAAATTCAAATTTAATAAGTTGTTTTAACTTAATTGACAATTTTATTCTAAATTGACATTAATAATGAGTTAAATATTGATTTTAGTGACTCTTACCAGTATTAATAAATTGCTTTATCTAGGGGAAGGAGCTATGGTGCAGCAGTAGGGCAATTGCCTTGCACGTGACTGATCCAGGACGGACATCAGTTTGATTCCAGGTGTCATATATGATCCCCCAAGCCAGGAGTGATTTCTGAGTACATAACCAGGAGAAGCCCTTGAGTGTCACTGGGTGTGGCCCAAAATCCCCCCCAAAATTGATTTAACTAAGTTCAAAATTTTATTATTGTACAATTGAATTAGAGCAGGAATTGTCCTGCTTTACATTAGACATATAGTAAAATTTATCTAAAATAATCAAAATATGGAATGCATTTACATATAGACTTTGTCTATCTACAAATCAGATGATTATCCTGAACTTTGCTTTTACTGAGAGTTTCTCAAAGTAAAACTAAGTCCTATATTTCTCCAGGTAACTTACTCTTCACTCAAACCTTCTCATCTGTGCACCCTGTGTTCTAAGGCAGCAACAGACTGGGCTTATGTCAAGGGCTTTTCTTTTCCCACAGGTGTATCTTAGCAGTGGGGGGTCATGGACCTTTATAAGATTATCTGCTAATCATGGCCTGGACACAAGAACTCAAGAGATGTCATGTGCAGAATGAGATGATTTTTTTCTGATGTAGTAAAAAGAGAAAAATAGCTTTGGCATCTTGCCTCATCCTGTTCTCAGTAAGTTATCATGTGAGCTAAGCCCAACCTCCCTTTGGCAAAATCCAGATTTTCCATCCAAGTTCTGCCATTCCTTACAGGGCTCCATGGAGAATTGGAGGAGGCCAAAAGTGCCAAGATCCATTTCCAGACATTAAAAGAGACTAGGAATAACTAAAAAGTCACAGACAAAAAATTGAGAAGAGTGAAAATTACACATATTATATCCACAACTTTATGAACTCAGAACTGGAGAGTCCACTAAGGCCCCTACTTGAGAGTGTCTCTTTAAAATGTTATTGTTACCAGTTATTTCATGTCTTCTGAAAAGTATAACATGCCCTAAATCTCAGCATGGATTCTAACTCCTCTCACAAACTCATGGTCATAATATCTAGAAATGATTTTCAGATCTCAGGATCAAGGAGCAGATCCAGTGGCCATTAACAAACTAGAAAAGTTAAGGCTTGGATTTGATTCAAATAATACTGAGTCCCAGAGATGCTGAGTACCATAGCTGAGATCACGCGACTGATGGGATTCCTCTGTGTGTGTGGGTGTGTGTATTTAATGCATTTCATAATGTATCTAATGGATTTCTCCAGAACTGCCTCCTTAAAAGATTATCCTCAAGGTTGATACATGTAGAGTGAACTATTCTTTCTTTCCAATAAGCTGCTAGAAAGTGACCCTTTTGTCTTTCTTTGTTCATACCCTCCAAGCCTCCTTCCTTGAGTAGAGATACGTGGGTAGGTAAACTAGCAGGACATGACTTCCATTGTCCGTTGGAAATAGAACCGAAGAGGTCTTCAACAGATAGGACTGTTGAACCACAGGATTATCTGGCTGAGATATCTGTAATTCCTTTTCCAACAGTTCTCTGAATATCTGTGTGGTCATGGTCTATAAAATTCTCTGCAGGCAACTGTTACCTAGTGAGCCAAGTGAATTGAGACTCTTACTGTGTTGCTAGGTGCTATCTTAGTGAGGCTGCTATCTCTGTATCTTGACTCAAAAGACTGTTCTTCAGAAACCAGAGGGAATGGAGGCCAAAAACTAGATCCACATGCCATCAATTCTTGAGATCAAGCTTAGTTCCTGATGGATTCCAAGAAGTCTGTGCTTCTATCAGGTCTTAAGGCTAAGAGGTTGTAAATCTTGAAGAGACTCATCATTCAGTGCCTTCTGTGGGTCCTTGGCCCTGACAATCCCTCACCTGCAGAGTGTCCACTGTCTATGGTAGATCCATTGCTCCATGGCTCCTTTACTCGTGCCTTCTCTGCTACAGTTGCACTCTCCCAGAATGCTTTGTTTTAACTGGAGATTAATAAGAAGAGAAACAAACAAACAAACAAAATCTGTCATTTGAATCCTGGACTTCTTAACAACTAAGCTTGGCCTCTACAGGAAAAGTCTCTGAACCTCTTTCTTTTGCCTTTCAGCCCCACATACCTACCATGATTTAGTGATCCACTAGCTACTGATGGACTTTGGCCCTTCTTCTGTTCTGAAATATACTTCCAAAGTTTTTTGGATCCAGTAGAAAAGGGAGAAAGAATATGACATCTCTGAATTTTTATAGATCCTCTATCAGTGTTCAGGGCTACTCCCACTTGGCACCCCATTTTTTTTCTGAGGCTAACAAGGGGAAACATACCAACAAACCCTTGGCCCCAAAGGAGATACTAATACCCCCTACTCCCAACCCCATGCAGACAGCAGAACAGCAGAGGACTCAGCAACTGCATTACCCCCAAGAAGTTAATCTTCTCATCCACCTATTTAACCCATTTGGGAACAGGACCTTGATGTCACACTTACATAATACAAAAGTTTTATCTACGACCAGAAGCACAGATTTCTAATAAAATGATTCTGCCTCTAATATTACAGGACCAAATATGTACAGAGAGTGCAAAAGAGTTTCTGCTACACATAGTTCTGGGATGACTGCCAAAAGGTTCAAGGGTTATCCCTTCCTCATGCTTTGCTGACTACCTATGCTATAATTTCTTTGAGCTCACTAAACATCTTCACAATGGGGTCAATGGGAATTGAATGATTTAAAAGTATTCATTGTTATAGCTTCTTTGAACATTAATAAATAGATTATGCTATGGTTTAGCCTTACATTTTTATTATTTTATCCAAAGACATAACTTTATTTTTGTTATCAGAAGCCCTGTTTTGTTCATAATACAAATATGAGACCCAAAGAGAGGAAGATCATAAGGGTAAGATTGCACAGAGGAAGAAAAGATGATCAATCTGACTCCTTTGTCCTAAGATAGGTTTGTTTGTTCTTTTAACCAAGTTTTTTGGCTATTGTTCTCATCTCCTTTGGCCCATTCTGTCCATAATACCTACTGAAGGAAGTTATCTAGAATCTCATTGATTAGACTGCAGCAATTTCCTTAGTACTCAAAGTTTCCGACCCATCAGTCCATCATGAGACCATCAAACAGGTCTAAAGTCTACCTCATGGCACTTTCTATTTGGGGAGAAGACTGAAAATTGACAAGTAAACAATAGTCACTAGTGAAAAGATTGAAATATTTATTCTTTCAATTGAGTTTTCTATGCTAATTTTAAAAATAAAGTAAAATTATTGTTGAAAAAAATTTAGAGAGACGTGAAAGGTGATAGTGAAATGTATCTTTAAGACAGAATGTAGGGTATACTTAAAAAGCTCAATAGCTATTTTTGTTTTGTTTTTGGGCCACAACCTTTGATGCTCAGGTGTTTTACTCCTGGCTATGCTCTCAGAAATTACTCCTGGCTTGGGGGGGGGGGACCATATATGACGCTGGGCATCCAACAGCAGTCCTTCCTAGGCTAGCCCTTGCAAGGCAGACACTTTACCTCTAGGCCATCTCTCCGGTCTCTCAATTGCTTTCTAATTTAACAAACCACATTTACACACAATCTCATGGTAAAATTTAAGCCCATAAAGATGAAGGAAACTCCCTTTAACTTCTTTTCTCCCCAATTCTCCCCAGAGGTTACCACTAAAGTCATTTTGGTTTGTGTCCTCCGTCCTCTCAATAGACAGAAAATAAGCAGAAAATAAGGACTTTGTTTCATGGGTTGCTTGTTGCTACACGCCTTACAAAATTATTTCTGAATATTTGCTTTTTTCATTTAAAAATACATTTTCAACATATTTCCCCCCCCCCATCTCAATCTTTTCTGGCTGGAATGCCATAGATTATATGTCTCCTAAATTACCAACTTCCTTATGGATGGGCATGCCTGAGGATTCCAGGGTTGCACTGTCACATACACTATTGTAATACATATTATTGTACAAGTCTGTTGTTATAAGCTCTCTTTTTGGTATTTACTTTTTTATGTCCAATATTAACTTTCTCTCTACACATGGTATGATTGGATCTATGTACAACTCTGTAAAAAAAAAGATGGAATGTCATCATAAGTATTCAATTTTCCCCAATATGACAGATTTCGTAAGATATTTTATCTTATTTTTATTTTCATTTCCTCTGATCATCTTTTTGTAAGTTTGCAGGTCATGTTTCTCATTCTATTTATTGCCCATCTATATTCTGTGGTAGATAGACTTCTGAATGGTCCGACTGTTCCTTAGCCTAGAGTATCAACCTCAGTATAATACCCTTCCCCTCAGCATAGATTGAACGGAATGACTTACAGAGTCTGCAAAGATTGCAACTTAGCATTTATACATTAGGTGACCAAAAAGAAAAAAAAGACAACTGACTTCCATGTTGGTAGCATTCTTGCTTTATTTTGGCTCTTCAGTTGGTGAAGCAAGATGCCATATTTTGAGTTCACAAGGACAGTAACTCAATGTGGTTACTAGTCAACATCCAGAAAGAAATCTTTGACAATCTATAAAAAGTAGTATCCTGCCATTCATTTCTTAGCTGTGAACCCTGCAGTTGTATATGTCCACTTTCTCACAAACTTTACTCTAATTGTCATGAAAGAAAGGCCTTTGAATCTTTCTTATCTTTGAATTCACAGCTACAAGTATAGACCTGGCAGGAAACTGGCATTTAGAAATGCTTGAATGCATTCATGCAGACAAACTTTGCAAGTCCTGAATTCCGCCCTCTCAGTAAACCCTCCCAGTGTCTAATCTCCATTCCTGGGCTAAAGTATGTGCATATCTCAGCTAGCTCTTAGTTGAGTACAACACAGAATAGATCCCTCTCAGGCCCTTCTAAGCATTGTTCCATTGCTCCCATCAAGTGTCATCTGTAAGGCACACACCCTCAGTAACTATGGACTTGGCACTTAAATACTGAGTTAAATACTGAGATCTCATGATCCAAAATAGCTGAAGGGAATATAATGATCTAAAGTTTTTTTTTCTCTTATGATGTCATAAAGATTCAGCACCAAGAAATGAGTTAGTTGATAGCATAAATTAGATTGCAGAAAACACAATTGGAGGAGAGATATCTGTGTTTCAAACACCATTCCACTTCCTGCTCACTCCATTGATTAATATGAACTTAACGTCAGTAGTAGGATCATGACAGGAAAGGAAAAAAATAATTCAGGGTGAGAATGAGGAGCCAAACCAACAGTAGCATTTTAAAATCAACCCCAAGAACTTCAGTCTTGGGATATAATTTAATATGAAATGTTAAATTAAATTGTGCCTGGTAGTCATAAGATCTACTCAGAAGCACATATAAAACCTGAATCCTCCCAGGATACAGAGACTGCCCATGGATGGGGAGAAATTATTCACCAAATACCCATCTGATAAGGGGTTAATATCTGAGTTACATAAGACACCTTAGACCTTAACAAGAAAAAATATCAAAGCATATCAAAAAATAGGGTGAAGAAAGGGACGGAGTGGTGGTACAGGCGGTAAGATGTTTGCGCTGCACTAGCAAACCTAGGACAGACTGTAACTCAATCCCCCAGGATCCCATACAGTTCCCCAAGTCAGGAGCAATTTCTGAGTGCATAGCCAGGAGTAACCCCTGAGCATCACTGTGTGTGTCCTAAAAACAAACAAGCAAAAAAAAAAAAAACAGTTGGGGCGAAGAGATGAACAAAACTTTCTCAAAGAAGAAATACAGATGGCACATAAAAATTGCTCCATCACTAATCATCAAGGATCTGCAAATCAAAATGACAATGGGGTGATAATCTCACACCATAAAGACCTGCTACACATCAAAAAGAACATGAACACTAATGCTAGTGCTGATATGTGGAAAAAGGGACTCTCATTCATGGCAGGTGGGAATGTCGACTGGTCCAGCCTTTTTGTAAAACAATTTAAACATTCCTCAAAATTGTATAAAATAACCTTCCATATGACCCAGCAATACCCCTCCAGGGAATATGCCTTACTAACTGCAAAACACAATGCAGAAAAGGCATCTGAACTCCTCTATTCATTTCAGTATTATTCACAATAACCAGAATCTGGAAGCAGTCCAACTGCCTGTGAATGCATAGATAAAGAAACTAGTACATCTACACAGTGGAATACTATGCAAACATTAGGAAAAAATGAAGTAATAAAATTTACTTATACATGGATGTATATAGATGAGCAAAATGATTCAGAAGGAGAGGAGAAGACAAATGATGACACTCGTTTGTGAGATATATTATAAAGAGATAGTACAGTAATAATATCCAAAGATAATAGAGACAAAGGCTAGGAGGACTAGTCCATGGTAAGAATCCTGTGATGAAGAGTGGGCATATGCAATTAGGGAAGAAAAGGGACCACTATGACAATGATAGTTGGAAATAATCACTTTGGACCAAGAACTGGATGCTGATTTACATGATACACCTTCAGTAACAATATTTCAAACTATAGTGTCTAAAAAGGAAAAAGAAACAAAGAGTGAGAGAGAAGAAGAATATCTGTTGTAGAGGTGGGCAGGGGTGAGGGTGGGAAGGAAACTGGGAACATTGGTGACAGCATGCACTTGTGAAGGGTTGGGTGTTGGACATTGTATAACTGAAACTCAATCAAAGCAACTTTTTAACTGTATATCTCATGGTAATTCAATTAAAATTCTATTTTTAAAAAGATTAAAAATAAGCATTTTTTAAAAACCTGAGTTTTAGGGGTTGGAGCAGTTGCACAAGTGGTAAGGTGTTTGCCTTGCGTGTGCTAGCCTAGGACTAACCACGGTTTGATACCCGGCATCTCATATGGTCCCCCAAACCAGGAGCAATTTCTGAGTACATAGCCAGGAATAACCTCTGAGTGTCACCAGGTGTGCCCATAAACCAAGAAAAAACAAACAAACAAACAAAACCCCAGAATTTTAGTGAAGTGAAGTAAGTTGGTCTTATCTGGGAGTTGAGGTATGGAATAACATCTGGTTTCCTTTCACCAGAGCAAAGCTATACCACAAAATGTAAAATATAAGCTCCAAGTCAAAAAATAGCAACCTTATCCCTTCTAGAAACTAAATGCAAAAGAATTCTAATTCTGTAGAATTTGTGGTGTAAAGGATGCTGACATCTGGCATTTCCTCACCAGACTGTCTTTGGGAGAAAAGGTTTGTGGTTGTTGTTGTTGTTGTTGATAAACCTTATTGCTGGTATCTGGACTTGGGTTGTTTGGATTCCAAGTCTACTCTCCCTATAAGTAAAACATGTCTGCCAAGTAATAGTTGGGTATTTTCTAGTTGGTCCAGTACACAAAGATCAGGAATTTTTTTTTCTTTTTTTTTGGGGGGGTCACACCCTCTGGCGGCGGTGGTGTTCATGTTCAGGGGTTATTCCTGGCTCTACGCTCAGAAATCGCTCCTGGCAGGCTCGGGATGAGATGGGATGCCAGGTTTCGAACCACTGTCCTTTCTGCACGCAAGGCAAACACCTGCCACAATACTATCTCTCCGACCCCGGGATTTCTTGAAGGGAAATAGCAACTCCTCAGCTGATTATTCCTAGTCTGATCAAGAAGAGCAGTGGAGTGAACTGGGTCAAGAAATAGGTCAAGAAAAAATTTGCGGGGGCCAGGTGGTGGCGCTGGAGGTAAGATGCCTGCGCTAACCTAGGACGGACCACGATTCGATCCCCCGGTTCCCCATATGGTCCCCCGTGCCTGCCAGGAGCGACTTCTGAGCGAATAGCCAGGAGTAACCCCTGAGCATCACTGGGTGTGGCCCAAAAACCAAAAAAAAAAAAAAAAAAAAAAAAAAAAAAAAAAAAAAAAAAAAAAGAAAGAAAAAAAAAGAAAAAATTTGCTCCTCTGAACTTCCACCAGCTTCAAGGATGCTTTGTAGAAGTCAGACAGAGATGGAATCTGTCAGTCAGTTTGAATGGACAGAGTGGTTCTGGTTCATGGTCAAATGCGAGTAACCCTGCATAGATACAGGTATCATTAACCTCAATTCATATATATTATACATATACATATATGTACATACATTTATATACATATGTATATGAACAAGTAAGATTCACAGAGAAAAAGACACCATGTTCCAGTTCAGCAAACTGCAAATGGCTGAGTGACAATTAGATCTTATATGTGGCTCAGACCTGTGCTTCTTTAATATAATTACACCACCTCCATCAATAACTCAGACAAGGGAGATGTGATATGTGGCTGTGACATTGTCACTTCCACTAAGAAAAAGGGATTCCAGCTATGGATTCTTGTGGAAAAAAACAAGACCAAGAGCATGAAGTTCAATTTCATAGATCATTGTAATGAAGGGAAACAGCTGAGCCCTATTCCATTGTTTTATTTATTTATTTCCAAAACTGATCTATGCAGAATAGATAGCTGGAGATGAAGCTGGAGAGAAAGCCCAGGATATGCAGCCTTTTAAGCTATGTTTTGCAATTTAACTTTGAATACAGTAACATAAGGAGCCTATCTTTTGTACCATTCCCCCCCAATGTAATCTTCATGAAGGTACTTATATTTAGCAATCAGTTTCTATAACACCTCTAACCTGGCAAGTGATAGATATAAAAATAGAGATTCATCAACCTATTTGATGCAGCAGGTGAAATTATGCATTTTTGCTTCTAAAAGTTCAACTGTAAAATATTTATATGAAGAGTTCAAAGTTGAAGGCACTAGCCATGGTACATGGGTCAAAGTATATAATACTATGGGTAAGGTGCTTGCCTTACACATGGCGGGTCCAGGTCAGCACTATAAATGGTCCCCAGAACTTCCTCCAGGAGCAGCAGCACATAGTGGTCCATCAAAAAAATCAAAACAACCTGACACAATTCAAGTAAAAGTAGAAGGGGTTATTAGTTATGGTTGGCATCTGGGAGAGTAGAAGAAAAATAAAATAATCCAGCCATCCTGGATTCAAGTATTCTTTTATTCAGGTAAAGCTCTTCATCCAGAACCTGAATGTATTTGAGTCTATTTCCCCATTTGTAAAATGGAATTAATAATATTCAGATTCCTAAGTTTTTGAGACTTTGATGAGCTTTTAGCATAGTGCTTGGTACAAGATCAGTTTTCAGTTTCCTTTCATTTTGTTTGGCTTTGTTTGTTTTGGTCACACCCCAAAGAGCTCAGGGATTACTTCTGGATCTGCTTTTAGGAATCACTCCTGGTGGTGCTAGGGGGGGGCCATAGGAAAGACCAGGGATTGAAACCAGGCAAGGCAAAAGTCCTGCCTGCTATAATTGCTCTAGTCCCAGTGTTGATTAGTTTTCTAAAATATTAATCCAACCTTGTTGTTGCTGTTCTTTCAAATTAAAGGCCCTGGGAGGAGTTCTGGATGAGCACTAGTACTCTCATCATTGCTCTACTCTACCTCAAGCGATCCATTCCCCACATCAGTTCTAATTTTTTTTCTCTAAAATAAAGGATATGAGTAATTGAGTTGGCAGGGGACTTCACATGATTGTGCCCAATCTGTGAGTTCTAGAGCTCATACCAGTGGGACAGACAGACAAACATGCAATTTACAAGAAAGGAGCAGACATTCACAGCATAGAAATTTAGCACCTGTCAGACTTTTCATTGGGTGTCTCCAACTCAATTAAGCTTCATGGAAGCAAAGCGGAGGGCAAAGAATATGTACTATCACTGTAATATCTATTCAAGCATCTTTTATTAGTAGACTTATTAGTGAGAGGAGGGTGGGGGGGAGTCTACACATTTCTAAAATATCTGTTTTCTTCTTGCAAGACAGGGAACAGAATTCAAGCTTTCAAACTGTTTATAAAGTAATCAGCATTAATTTGTTCTGTTCAGGTTTTAATTATACACTGTAGGCCATTCTGACAGGACACCACCACCGCAGAGTCTGTCAGGAGATAATTTCCCACCAGGATGACCACGCACCTCATGAATTATACATGAAACTTTGTTTCCTTGTGAGTGTTGCTAAAAGATGCTGTCAGCCTCCTGAAATCTCAAAATATCTACAATTGTTTTTTCTGATAAGTCTAATTAGCAGGAAGTAGGTGGGGAGGTGTTAGAATGACTTCCCTGGAAAGTGAGATGCTGAGACTCAGTGAAAGTCTCCTTCCTCTGCTGATGACCCCACCAGATTCTGCACAGAGTGTCCTGGATGGGTGGATGTCAGGTCGAGAGACTTGCTGTGGCATCAACAACAGGAAGAAAGATTTACACTGTTCTCCCTGAAAAGGAGCCCCTGCAAACCAGCCTGAGAATCCAGACATAATTCCGTTATTCAAATGGGAGAAGAGTTTGATAGCTATGCTAATGACTTTTATCTGTGAAAACATAACTAATAGCTTGGTTTACATTTGCGTACATTTATGAGCATAATTTTAGCACATAATTTTATTGCACAATAAAACATATTGCAGCATTAGTTGGCTTCACCAAAAAGAGAGTGAGAGAGAGATACCTTAGAGTGATCTGCCCGTAAACTTTCACACTGCATTTAGATGACAGTATCATTTAAAATGTTGACCTGTTTGAATTAATGAAAGAGTTTCCCAGTTAACAATTAGCTGCATAAGGCCATTTCCTGTAGACATAATATTTGGGGGTGATGCTTATGATTTGTTGCATAATTCATCACAGCATTGATTGCTAAAGATTGTTTTTCAACGTTGTTATTCTTATGATTAAATTGAATTGAATAAAGGTGATCTTTCTTATATTGCATGCATAAGATTTATTGGGCCTTTACAGAATGGTTCCATTTGAAGAATACAGGGATTCCACTACAGAGAATACAGAGACTTCACCATGGTTTGAGAAGGAAAGGGCTTGGGGATAGCAAGAGGGATACCACTCTGCACAGGAGCTCTAATGGAGCAGAACTCAGAAGTGTGGCACAGAGGCAAGGAACAGCAGTATCCACATGTTAAAAGCTGTGTTGCAAATAGTACTGTGAAACAAGGAGTTACATCAGTTGGGATGTTGTGAGGCACAGAATCTGCATGACTTTGGCTGAAGGCAGGATCAGAAAGAAGCCAAAGACCTGGTGATATTCAATATCACCAATGGCCACTCTTTTCTAGTATTCCAGAGGGGAATATTGTCTGGGTTGATTGCATTGATCAAGATATTTGCTTGCAAAAGCAGTGACACAAGTACAACTAGCTCAAGCAAAAGGGGAATTTATATACATAATTAAATCCAAATGTTCCAACTGTTGGATACAAAAGTTGCTCTCTGTTACAAGGGACAAGGCACTCTGTGCTTTGTCTGGGGTCTCACAGTCTCCATATGGTAGTACTACTGATATCCTCGATTTGCCTATTTGAAATCACAAAGATTGGACACAAAGTTTTCCCCAAAGAAAGGGAAACATACAAGCAAGGAAAGAAAGGCTGCTCAGACCCTTTATTCCCAGTGCTAGTATGAGGCTTCAAGGAGTATTTTAACGTAACCAGGAATCTCTGCCATGGGGAAACCTAGCTAACTAAAGGGAAGAGAATAAGGGGAACAGAAAGCATATTCAATACTGATTATCTGGAGAACATAGCTATTCAACTTAGCACCAAGGAAAACATTTTGGTAGAACTATTTGGCTTGTGTAACTCTAAAGAGGGAAAAGGAACAGAGGTAGAAAAACAAGCAAGTAATAGGTTCAATCCAGTATCTGACAATTGAATTAAGTCTAGATATGCTTTTACAAGGGAATGAAAGTTAGAATTAACTGATGCTGTTTAGCTTCTGTAACAGAGTAATACTTTAGACATAAGGACTTCTATGACAGGCTTGGCCTGATAAAAGAGGAACTAGACCCAGATAGCCAATTTCAGGAACTTCAAGGGCATATACCAGGACTGCTAGATAAACTATCAACACTCAGAGGCCTGTGGGCAATTAACCTTATGAAACTACATGCCAAACTAAGGGGCACTCAAGGGGTGCCCAAGCTCCTCCTCTACTACTTCAGCCAACTAGTTTAAATCTGGCTGATGCAACATGTACAAAGAATCTATAGTTTTACCCTTAGCTTGAAACCCCAACAGCCCTATAGAAGGGCTTGCAAGTCCCATTTGGTTTGCTCATGAAAGGTGTGACCCCCAGCATGCTGGTGATAAACTCCCCTGCTTTTGCATTATTGACTTGTCTCCTAGCAGTCTTTGTGGGTCAAATCTTGAGTCTGGAGCTAAGGATCCAAACAGAATCTAACAAGCTGTCTATAAATACAAGGTGACAGGTGAACAAATGCTAAAAAATCCCCACCAGATACTATAAAGATGAAAATGTAATTGAAACAGAAAATGTTCTACAGAAAATGTAGCAAACGATTAAGGATGATACCAATTGTCATCGCCAAGCACAGGTTTTATCAATTGAGGCTAAGATGCAGTGTCTGAAGGAATCCTAGATTTGAGGTCTTAATCATGTTGTTCTTATTTATTTATTTATTTATTTATTTATTTATTTTGGTTTTTGGCCACACCTGGTGATGCTCAGGGGTTATTCCTGGCTATGAGCTCAAAATTGCTCCTGGTTTGGGGAACCACATGGGACATCAGGGGATATAACAGCGGTCAATCCTAGGTCAGCATGTGCAATGCAAACGCCCTACTGCTTGTGCCATCACTCCAGCCCTTCATATTGTTTTTTTTATGGGAGGCATTATTGTTTCTATATTAAATTAAAAACAAACAAACCAGATGTTCTCAGAAGTAAAATGACTGCACAGATAACTAGTGGGAAACCTGCAATTTAAACCAAGAACTTTTTTCAGTCCAAATTCTTTCTCTTAGATTTTCTTGCAACAATGAGGCCAATGATGGTTTTATTCTGGACCTTTGTCCTGGTTTCTAACTCACCTGGCAGTTTCGGGGCACACCCTATGGTTATTCTCTAAGATATGTCTTAAAAAGTATAAAAGAGGTTCGTATTATAAATGCCACATGTCAGAAAATGAGGAGATGCTGTACACTTTATTGTTTTTGTTTGTTTGGTTTGGTTTGATTTTGGGTCACACCAGGCTGTGCTCAGGGTTTACTCCTGACTCTGAACTAAGGGATTATTTACACTGGGGATTGAGGGAATATACGTGGTGCCTATGTTTGAACTTTGGTTGGCAAGGTAAGTACCCTACCTGCTATAATTTCTCTTTGGTTTTACTTCATTATTCTTATTCATCTTGCTAATATTCTAAGGAAAAGAAACTTTCAGAATTTTACATAAATATATTAAGAGATAAAAAGAGAATTTTCCAGAACTGTATTAAGAGATAAAGAGTCTTGTGTGGTGCATAGAAAAACTCTACGGGGAGTTCAGAAGGACCATTTGCTGCCAAATCCCAGCTCTGCCATATTTAGGACCAGCCATGGTTTGAAGACTCCTATCTAAATGGTTTTCTGAAAGCTCTGTTCACCTCATGGCTGCTACAATTACAGAGAGGCCAAGAAACTTCCCACTGTGTTTATTGTTTAGCGAACAGCCACCTGGTCCCCAAGTTATCTTGTCTTCACTTGTTCTTGCTGTCTTTCTTCCCCCTACCTTTTACAATGTTTTCACTTTGGTCCTTTGTCTAGTCAGTTCCTCTTTGTAATTAACCCTTTTTTGTGTCTCTGACAGGATGCAGACCAACACTTTAGAGACCTCTAATGACAACCCACTTTAGCTCCTGCTGTGTCCTGGGAGATAATGGCCTCAAAAGCTTTCTCAGTAGCACGTGGAGCCTCTCCTGCCCAACCCTCTGTGCCCTAGCACTGGACAAGGTTTTGTGTTAATAGATAGTTGGTTTAGAAAAAGAGACAAAGAAAGATGACTTAGCCTGTTGTGTCTAAAAGATACAGTTCTTATAAGTGTCTTTCTGTCCTGCTTTACACTTCCTGTAAATGTCTATCTTGAATGTTCAGTCAGCTCCAGGGTACTTCTCTTAGACCCCCTAGGAGATGCCTTTCAACCTTGATTAAACAGAGTGTTCAAAAGTGCGCGGCAGAGAGGGGAGAGTACAGGTAATTGGAAAGTTCCAACTTCCAACAAGTTAACCAAAAAAGCTTATTTTTCCCTCAATCTATTTCAGCCTTTTCCCTAGAATATTTTGTAAATACAATCACTCATTTCCATATTGCAGTGGGCCAGGGAAGGTGAATACATTTTTCTTTTGAACTTCTTTAAGAAGTCCATGACTTTCTTCTACGATCTCAGAGAACTATTTGGCTCCCTTAACTTTATACTCAGTACTATGTATTGTTCTCTTTTAAACCCATTCCTATTTCTCTAAACTTAGACTATAGGAATCATGTCATATTTATAAAACAAATTCAAGTTGCTTTAGCTCTGCCATTTTATCCACAAGGTCATTCAGTGCTACATGCTGTCTCTTTCGGAGATATCCTGAGAGAGAACACCATAAGCAAAGATATGAGCAAACGCCATTGAGCTAGCCATACAATAGATGAGTGTTTCTTAGATCAAAAAGATAGTACAGTGGATAGGACACTTGTTTAGACAAAGGTTCAATTCCTGGCACCACGTATGGTTTACAGAGCCCCACCAATTGTGATCCCAGAGAACAGAGCCAAAAGTAAGCCCTGAGCAATGCTAGATATGACCCAAAACCAATATAATAATATTATATAGAATAATAATATAGAGAATAACTGATGAGGCTATATTATATGGTAAGGGAGAAATACCCAGATTATCCTTGATCCCAGAATTTAGGGAGGAGGATAGAAAAGGAAAGAAATCATGAATTGGGGAGAAGATGAGAAAAAAGAAGAAATGGAAAAGCAGGGATTGAGGCTTCAACTATACTTGTAATGTGGGAAAGTGATATAGCTATATATCCAAAAGCACAGAATAAACAACACTGAAAATGTGAAATAAACTGCAACAACCAAACTTGATAATGTGTCTATCAAGGTGAAAGGCAAGGTATGCGATGCATAGTGCTTTGGGTGGGGAATGGAGTATGGAAATATTGTTGGAGGGAATGGCACTAGTAATTGGATTGGTATTGAAATATTATATGCCTAAAACTAATCGGTAAACAACTTTGTGAAATATAGGTTTTCAATTAAATCAAACATTATTAAACAGTTTTAGTTTATGTATTATTGAAAACATTCACAGCAACAGGGTACATTTTGTAATTAATTCCATAAAATGTGGTTAGTTACAAGAAGTTCTTAAAAGATTCTAAGATTTAATCTACATTATGCAAAGCAAGTTAGGAATTCGTCTGCCTTGGTTTTTTGGCTACTCCCAGAAGAGACTAGATGCCAGTAGAGCAACCGGTGTGAGAATTTACACCATTTCTCTGAATCCTAATGCTCACAAAATGATGCAAAATGACTAAGATGATATTTTCACACATCCTGGGATGCAACCCTCAGTTTAGAGAACTAGAACTATTTGTAGCAGACAGTCACCCTACCTTTCACTATACAAGAAGGCACAATCTCTATATTTCACAACTTTTAGCAATTTAGATATCCTTGAAAAGAGAGAATAAAGACATTGTCCCTGCTTGCAAGATATTCAGAAATGTAGGTGGCCTATCAAAATTTTAATAAGTTGTACATAGCATGATTATCTCTTAGTCTTTGGAGATGAATCTCTGAAAACATTAAGGGAATCAATTATGTAGTATTTTATTTGTCTCCTTCAAGATATATATACATATATATGTACATATATATATATATATATATATATATATATATATATATATTTTGAAATCGCTCCTGGCAGGCTCAGGGGACCATATGGGATGTCGGGATGTGAACCACTGACCTTCTGCATGCAAGGCAAATGCCTTACATCCATGCTATCTCTCCAGACCCATCCTTCAAGATATTTTGTTTTGGGTATAACATCTAGTTTTTTGAGTTAATTTTGTGTATGGTGCAAGAAAGTGAGCAAGTTTCATTATTTGCATGAAACGCTCCAGTTTTTCAAACACCATTTATTAGAAAGTTTTCTTCATTTCATGATCCCAGAACTTTATTACAAATAAAGTGTGTATCTATGCAGGAATTTAATTCTGGGGTTTCAATTCTATGCCAGTTATCTATATATCTACTTTGATTCATTATTATACCATTTTAGTTACTATAGTTCTACAGTTTAGTTTAAAGCTACAAAACATGAGACATTCTTCTTTTGTCTCAAAATTTCTTTGGTAATTTGGCATATTTATATTACATATCAATTTCAGGAACGTTGATTTTATTTCTCAAAAAGAATTTTACTTGATTTTTTATTAACTATGCTGAATCTATATGATGCCTCAGGTAGTTATTTTGACAGTGTTAGTTCTCCCAATCCAATTATATGGAATATTTTTTCTTCTCCTGTGTCCTTTATTTGTTCTTTAAAATGACATCATTTTGGGGGCCAAAGTGATAGCACAGTGGTAGGGCATTTGCCTTGCATGCTGCCTACCAGGGATGGACCTATGTTTGATCCCCAGCATTACATATGGTCCCCTAAGCCAGGAGTGACTTCTGAGTGCAGAGCCAGGAGTAACCCCGAGTGTCACCGGATATGGCCCAAAAACAAAAACAAAAAGATAACATCATTTTCAATGCTCAAGTCACCACCTTCTTTGTTTACTTTATGATATTTAATTATATTTTCTGTGATTTTAAACAAGCAATTTTCCTCCTCTATTTCATTACTTGCCTATTGGAACTTACATATTGATTCTTTTGGCTACCACTTTAGGCATTGAGTTATTTTAATAATTTTAGTTATGTCTTTACAATTTTTTATCTGTAGTATAAATTAATATAAAATTGTTGTGATTTTACTTTTTATTTCAAATTTTATATCTCATTTATCTTTCTTGCTTAATTGTTCTCGATATGACTTTCAATTCTACATTGAATAGTTGTGGTGAGAATTCCTTGGTTTGGGGCTGATCTTACAGGAAAAATATTGTTATTTATTCAACTTTGAGCATAGCTTTTCTTTATTATGCTAAGTTACATTCATTATATCTCCATTTTAAAATAAAACCTATTGTAAAGAGATGCTGATTACCTCCAAAAGATGTCTAAGCTCTAAATTGATATGACTTTTTATCTTTTTTGTCTTTTCCATTGTTGACATGGTACAATGCATTAATTATTTTCAGTATGTCAAATGATCTTCACATTTCTGAAATAAATTCCTCTTGATCATGATGTATTATATTTTCAATGTATTGTTGAATCAGTTCTCTCAGAATTTTGCTGAGAATCTTTGCATGTATGTTTATGGCACTATCAATCTGTAGCTTCCTTTGTGTGCCTACATGTGTTTATTTGTAATGCCCCTGTTTTGTAGGTATCAGAATAGAGTTGACATGATAAAATATGTTTAGAATTCCTTTTTTAATACCCAAAGTTTTTGAAGATTTAAGAAGGTTACTTCAGGGTCATATTTGAAATCTTGATAGAATTTATTAGTGAAACTACCAACTACCCAGACTTGGGTCTTTTGGATTTGTGGGAATTTTGATTATCGTCACAGAATGCTTATTTGTTGATTCAGGTTTTCCTTTTCCCCCTGATTCAATCTTAAGACACTATAAAAATTTAATAATCAGAGCACTTCTTTAGGTTTTCCAACTTAGTTGCATAAAGTTTTCTGTAATAGTCTTTTTATCTTTCCCTGTGTTTCTTCTACATTATCTGTAGTAACTTTCCACATTCCATTTCTAATCTTATTTATTAAGGTTTTACTTTAATTTATTATGAGCTTAGTTAAAAGTTTGCATGTGTTTTAAATCCTTTTAAGGAAATCAGCTCTGATTTCACTGATCTTCTGTATTGTCATTTTGTGTTCTATTTTATTTATTTTCTCTCTAGTTTTATAATCACATTTATTCTACTCACTTTAGGTATTATTTTTATAGTCCTTCATGTGTGAGTTAATATTGATAAAATTATTTCTTATTTACTGTTATAAACCTGTGCTGATATGAACTATCCTCTTACTATTACTTTTGCTGTGCTGCACATATTATGATAGCCATGTCTTTAATCTCATTCATTCCCAGGTATTTTTCAATTTTCTCTTTGACTTCCATATTGATCAAGTAGTTAGTTAGTAGCATCCTGTTTAATATTCATATGTGTGACTTTTTAGCTTCTTTTTCTGATTGGTAGTTAATTTTATGTGATACAAAATACACTTGATTTTATTTAAATATTCTTAAATTTATTGACACTTGTGTTCCAACATACAATGTATTCTGGATAATGCTTCACATTCACTTGAGAACAATGTGTATTTTGCTTTGGAAGTGAAGGTGGTGCTTTAAGAGCCCTTTAAATATCTGTTAAACCCATCTGATCCTACTGCTAATTTAAAGCTGCATTGCCGTGCTGATGTTTTATCTACTTGATCTTTCCTTTTGTGAATGTTAAGGTTTTTACTATTGTATTGCTCACATATAAGGGAAATCCCACTAGATTATCAGCATATGAATTCACCAAAACTACAGGCTAGAAACTAATTTTTTTCTTAGGTTTGTCAATGGCTGCTGCCTATAATTTGATGATTTTCCCCACTGATTTAATATAGGTTAATGAATACCAAGTCCCCTTGATGAATTTATCCCATAATCATTGCCTAATACTCATCTTGAAGTTGGTACCCTTGTCAGCTTGAAGTAAATTTGATATGATGTAAGTATGATTGCCTCTACTGTTTTAGGCTACCATGTACATGTATGAGTGTTTTTCAGCTTTGTACATTAGACTTCTGTTTATCACTGGAGTTTAACTTCTCTCCAAAAGATAGAGGAAGATTGAATTATTTTCTTCTGATTTGTTCCATCAGTGGTTACCATTTGATTTGTGAGTTTAGGCCATTGAAGGTTAGTGACATTATAGATATAAAATAATTTGTTGTAATACTATAGTAGTCTAGTTTCTATATAAATTTTGGATATTATTGCAAATTATCTGTAGTTTTATACTTCTTGGTATCTTTCTGGTGATATGAATTTTATAAATTGTTATCCGTTTTTTTATTTGATTCTTTATTTCAAAATATATTGTTTTGACCTTACCATAAGTTTTTTCCTAGTCTTACAGAAATTTTATTCCATTTAAATTCTAGTTTAAATGGAATATTCTAGTTACATTTATAATAGAATAGAATATTCTAGTTTAAATGGAAAGTATATTCTGAGATGGTTTTAATACCTGTAATTATTTTTCCTTCTCTCATACAATTTTATATTTTAACCATCTTTCTACTTCCAAGTAGTATTTATTTCCTTCTATCAAAGCTCTTTAATATTTCTAAAATTTTATATTAAGTTAATAATTTAAATTAAATTTGATTTAAATTAATTAAATTAAATTAAAAGGTGTCACAGCCCTCAGGAGTGGAAAAAACTCCTGAGAGGAAATCATGTCAGAAAGGCCCGCTCTGAGCTGTTCATCTAAGCTGATCTCTGCGTGGATTGTCTGTAACATGATTTCCAAGGCTGTGACATTTTTTCTCACTGTCCCTTTAAGAATATAAGGCCTCAAAATTCCTCCTTGCGGACAAAGGTATGACAGTACCAAAGCCGCCAGGCAAAACTTGCACACCAACTGGGCAATCTCTCTGGCCTAGCGCCAGGAAAGTTTCTTCCCTTTTTCCTCCAAGCTAAATATCCATAACTAGTTTTCATGTTTTACCCAAAACACAAAACATCTTTTTCTCTACCTGATAATTGCAAGATTACCCAAAAATATTTCTCACTTCCCCATAGCTAGCTCCTTATCACTACCTGAGTTTCACTTTCTTTGTCCTCATACAAAATTACTTGAACCCCCAAAACAGAACTCCCTTCACCCCAAAGTATGGTCCATTGAAATGCAGAATTCCAGCTAGCCCATTCCATTCAGTTCTCTCGTAATTATCCCCAATCACTCTGGCATTCCAAAGTTTCCCGCTTTACCAGAGTTCTCCATTTTATATAGCACCCCCTGATTTTAATAAAGTTGTCTTGGCTTCATTTCATGCTCAGACCCCATACAACCGTGTGGTCTCTCATTTTTACATTAATATTTTCTGTTAGCAAATATTTCTCCGTCCTGCTCTTTCCCACGAGTTACAAGGTCTCGTGTATGAAAAATAATTTATGTTACAGGCATTAGCAGTCTGTAACAAAAAGGTTAAATTAACTTAACTTTTATTTTTCTGAAAATTTCTTTATTGCGTCTTAAAATAAAATATGAGTGTTATTCAAGGTAGTTAAAATATCTTGAATATTTATTCAAGATAGGTAAAATATGCTTAGTTAGAGGTCTTTTTCATACAGCACTTTGTTTCTATCATGTCATTTTCTTTAAGCCTATAGGTCTGTATTTTCTGTGAATAATTAAATTGATAGTTTAATGGGGGTTTCCTTATATGTAAATCTGCTTTTTTTCTTGTTGACTTTAGGAATGGTTTTATCTTCCACTTTTTTGCGGTTACAATTGTGTGCCATAATGTGAGTCTGTTTGATTTTATTTTGCTGAAGCTCTTTGAGCTTCTTAGATCTGGGGTCTTTAAATACATTCATAATGGTAAAGTTCTATTACCGTTTCTTTTTTTGGGAAGTCACACTCAGCAGTGCTCAGGGATTTCTCCTGGCTTTATGCTCATAAATCGCCCCTGGCAACACTGGGGACCATATGGGATGCCAAGATTCAAACCACTGTTCTTCTGCAGGAAAGGCAAACACCTTACCTCCATACCGTTTCTTCAAGAAAGAATTTTTGCCCCTCTTTTTTCTATTTTCTTCTAGAAATTCTTTGATATATTATGATAATTGTTCTTGATGCTGTTCCATAAAGCTCTTATGCTATTTTTATTGTTTTCAGTGCTTTTTATGCTGGTCTTTTTGGAGAATTTTTATGACTTTAACGTCAAGCTTACTTATTCAAATTTTGGTCTCTTCCTTTATGCTATTAAGCCCCTCTTATGAACTTTATAGTTTAGTTTCTAGATTGCATTTTTCTTACACTTTATTTCATGCTTTCTCTGACTTTGAATATCCTTTCCAGTGGGCACCATTAGGACTGTATTTACCTGAATCTTTCAGGTAAATAATCTATTATTTTTCCTTAGGCTGTTATCTTGATCCATCAGTATAAGTATATTCCTCTATCTCCTCTTTATGTATAGATATCTTTAAGGTCTGGGCAATGGACAGCCTCCTGTATTTTAATGGACCTGTTGGTTAAGGTTTCTTGTTCCAAGTGCCTGGCACCAGCTGTAGAGTTGGCAACAAAAAGTGGATTCATGGTCTTTAGTGCCTAGTACTATCTGTGGCACTGAAATCAAGTGGCCTGGTTATAACTAGGAGGTTTGTGGATATAAGTGCCTCTCCCTGGCTACAGTACCAAAGTTGAGGAGGATTGAGAATGACTGTGGGACTTCACATATGAGCATCTGGCACATACTATAATGTCAAAGTCTAGTAGACCTGGCAGCAACCACAGAGTTCACAGTCATGAGTACCTGGCAGTCACTAAAATGCTGCAGTGATTCTAACCTGGGCAGCTGCTAGGAACCCATTCTATATTAGGACAAAAAGAGCTAAGGATTCTTCAGCTGGTATTAGTGTGCTCACTCAAAGACAGAGTATGGCTAACTGTGGGCCTATAAAATAGCACAGCCAGCAGTATGCCCCTTTGCAAGTTGATTATGCTTTAAGAAGACTATGAGTTGATTATTTGCTCCAAAGATGTAACTTGTTTGCTAACAATTTTGAGGCAGTAGGGCCAGGTCTGTTTGTCTGCTAAAAGAAAGCACTCTTAATAGTTATCTCTCTGTCCCTGGCTAGCTCGGCTACCATTTTTCACTGAATAAACATTGCTACTACACAATCAATGCACTCTATTTGTTTAGTTCAAAAATTGGTTTATAACCTTTAAAACATGCTTTCCAATATGGCTACATTCAACAGTCTGCAAAAAAAAATCTGAAAACTAAAACAAAACAAAAAACACAGTGTTACAAAACTTATCATGAATATATGGTCAACTGCAGTATTTTCTAGGAATGGGTGAAACTTGCTTTAGGAATTAGACTTCAGATTCTGTTAGTAAGGAGAATGGAAATCCAATTTTGCACTGGTGGAAAAGCATCCACCAGTGTTTCTCTCACAAAGATTGAAAGAGTCTACCAACATGATGTCTGCTGAGACCTCTAACCTCAGTTGGTAACCTATAGTTCTTAGCACCTTTTCTATGTTATAATTTCATAGAAGTTAGGTACTGGGTGTCAGCACACCATTTATTCCCCAGGGAAAATTTCTGTACCTTAGAAGTATGTTCTAGATTATAGCTTATTGTCTTGCTCTGCATTTTTTTCTTAGCAAGTCACTTCTCTAACTGCAGTTATTTTTTCAGTCCTTTTCTTTAGGACCTGTTTATTTGGGTTTCGGTCTTTCTGTAGATTAGACCAAATTTTGGGTATAGTTTTGCTATGATGGCAGGAAGAGATAGGCAAAGCTTTTCCTGGTCTCCCACCTTGTCTCAGTCCAATCTAGATTATGTTTCCTTAATTAGAATGTCTGCATGGGGCCAGAGTGATAGTACGGGGATAAGATGTTTGTCTTGCAACTCAGCCAAACTAGTTTAAGCCTTTGCATGACATATGGTCTCCAAAGCCCTGCCAGTAGAATTCCCTGAGCAGAGAGCCAGTAGTAAACACTGAGCACAAAGCCAAGAGTAAACCTTGAGTACCATCAAGTATGGTCCAAAAGCAAAAAGAAAAAAGAATAAAAAGAAATTATTGTTTCTGTTCCACTTCCTTCCTCAAATAGAGTATTCTTTCTATTCCTGGTATTTGTTCAGAAGAGCAAAGACTTTGGAGATAGAGAAGTATAAACTCAAAGCTGGTTAAAATCTTAATAAACTGGGTGATTATGGACAAACAAAGTAACTTCACTAAGCCTTAATTTCCTCAGCTATAAAGTTTGTGTAATAATTAATGCTTCTTCAGACAACTGTGAAGGTCAAAATAAACATTGATATTAAAAACTCCTTAATAATAAAGAAATAATGTGTAGGTATCATATCTTATTGCTACTTTCCAAGAATTCCTGGACTTATAAATATAAAAGTCTTATGGTTTTGGTTTTAAAAAATATTGTATTATAGTTTGGGTAATATAGTTATAATAAAGTTCAAGTTTCTGGTATTGATATACAAAGTTGCTACACCAAAATCCATGAATTCCTTCATTGCTATATTCTCTGCAATCTAGCCAACATTCCTTCCCTCCCACCCTCCATCCATATTATTTGTTAACTGTTATGGTTTTAGTGTGTACTAAAACCTTTCTTAGTACCATTTATGTGCTTGAGACTCTCCATTTATGTTCCCCTGTTACTTTCCTAAAATCTATTTATTCCCCTATTTATCCTTCTCTCCACACCTTGCTTTTTTCAGGTCTGTATTCTAGTATTCAAGGTTTATTATCATCAATTGACATTGTACATCTCTTTGATTTATTTCTCTATATAATACACAAGTGAGATCTTCCTTCATTTTCTCCTTTCTCTATTTGGCTAAACTTGATGCCTTTATGCTCTATCCAGATTGCTTCAAACTACATGACTTTACTTTTTTCTAGGGCTGCATGACTTTCCTTTGACTGAAACACAATGAATAATCTATGTCTGAAATCTTATATGATCAGGAATGGGCAATGGTAGGGCAACCTTTGCTATATCCCTGAGTACTTTAGCTTTCTGAAGTCACCTCTCCCTAATAAATCTCCCAACTTCAGTGGAGTCTCTCCACTTTCAGTGGAGGCTGAAAGGAAAGAGTAAAAGCAGAGAATGAGGCCTACAAGGACTGGTGTGGTGCCTGGAATACTGCTCAGCATCCAGAAAGCTCCCAGGCACTCTAGATCTCTCCAGGGATCAAGAAGATGAGGTGTATAAACTGTTGCTGGGGAACATTCATGGCTGTAAAAGTAACACTGTGAAAAAACCATTTTTTGGGTAACAACAAGAAGTTAATGCAAAGACTCATTGCCCTTTCTTAGCAAAAACTTTGGCAGCGACTTTTCCAGGCTCCCGGGAAGCCTTTGGAGAATGCTGCTTCAACCCAGAAGCACTTCATCATTTATATGAATGAAAATGAGTGCAAACAGATTGTCGGGATGTCTGTTAACATCACCTCTTTTTTCTTGCAAGGAATCCCCTTCGTAATTACATTTTGCTTGTCAGTTCATAAATTTTTCTTATTACAAACTGGCTATTATTGATTGCTTTTTAAAAGTACTAAAACTGAGCCCAAAGCAGTAGATCTCTCAGTAAATTCAAAACATACTATCTTCAGTCCCTAACCCTGGCAGGAGCAGTGGGGAAGTCTCTGAATTCATTGTGGGTGCAGAGCAGAGGCAGGCCTGACATACGTTTTGGTTTAGAGACTTGGCTTTGAAGCCTGCATGTTTTAAGCCACAATGAAAATAATAAATAAAAGATAAACTGATTTGGCAAATGCTGACACTTTGCAAGCCAACATCCTGTCATTGTTCTTTAACTGGATCCCACTTCTTAAAGGGTTCTATTTGGGGTTTCAGTTTTTATGACCAAGCATCACGAGGAGTAGAAGGAGGATGGCAGAAGGGGCTGAGATTGGGATAATAAAGACTTGCTGCAGTCAACATATTTAAGTAACCAGTCGATCATTTCCTAAATCCTTTTACAAAGAGACCTTCAGTTCTATATTTAGAGTGATCTGATTACAATGTGAAAAGAGCAACATTTCAAGTGTTTTTGCAAGCTGAAGAAAAGAATGGGCATTTTTCCTTCCAGGTTTGAGAGAATTTTCTAGAATCTGTATTCTTGTCACTGCCAAGGAAACATATCAGAAAAAGCAACCCAGATATCTGTCCTCTAAACCAAAAGTCTGACTAAGGGGCACCCCTCTTGGGCCACAGCCAACCCAGAATGCCCTGAACACATAATCTAAAACTCTGTGTTAGCTGCCAACCCTCAACCTCATTCATTGAACCTGCAACTATGGGGAAAGGAAGGAGGAATGGAGGAGCAAATGAAAAACTGGACATATGTGATCAGTTCTTGATTTGAGCTAGTTGGGACCCAGTAATCAAAGCAAGCCACAGCATGGTCTGTGTCGGGCTGCCAATTGTGAATGGACTCACTCACTAAAAGCAGGCGGCAGCTACTGATCTGGCTAGGAAACAATGCCCCATTCAGCTCTCAGTATCTGTTCTTAATATCGCAATGCAAAACCATGGTCCCCATTGGTGAGGAAGCCAGGCCATTCTCGGAGACCAATTATACATTCGTCAAGTAAGGGAACAAAATGGGGGAACATTAAAACATTTTTAAGTGGCAATAATTTAAGGGTCTCCTGAATATTTTAACAGGACACTTGATCATACTTGGGATTAAGAAACAGTATTTTACTTTAAGCTTTAGGATTTTTGCTTTGTGAGCCTTCAATTTTTGTCTTAGCCAGGGATATGAGAGGAAGGCTGCCTTCTGTTAGAAGGGACTGACCTGTAGTCTCTAGGGTGTGACAACTGTTTTTTCGTTTCTACATTTAGGCCATACCCAGGGTTATTCCTGGCTCTGTGCTCAGAAATCACTCCTGCTGAGCTCAGGATGCCAGGGATCAAACCTGGGTGGGTCTTGTACAAGGCAAACACTCTACCCACTGTGCTATTGCTCCAACCCCCAGACATCCTTGTATATGCCAAGAAGATAGAGGAGCCAGCGATGAAATAGAATTAGCCATATGTCTAGTCTTGGTGGCTTTGAAATCTGACCCAGCCCTTTCTTTCGGGATTCATCCTGTAAGAGACCCAGGTTTGGTTTATGGGAGAAAGTTACCTCCTGAACAAAACCCAGGAGAGAGGTGAAAGGTCCTGAACATGGAGCTTTGGCCATGACCCCTGGAACATGGTCTGACTGGAACTGGGACACCCTCTGTTTTCTGTCAATTCCCAGATAAGATGAGAAAAGGTCAGGGCTGCTGGGGAAGCCGATAATTCCAGTAGGATCTCTCAGTAGGCCTTCATGTTGGCCTCAAGGCCATAAATCTGCTTTTTCTGTCTCAGCCCTGCTCTGCCTGGCCCAGGGAGGCTCTAAATTGACTCTGAGTAGCTTCTACAGGCTGGGACAGGGAGGAATGAGGCAGCTCTGGAGGGAGGCTGACATGCTGTCTGAAATAAGGCGAAGGAAAGACTATAATATTTCCACCTGAAGAGTTTCATGAATATGACTCTTCTACTGCACAATCCTGTCAAATAGATATTATTATCTGCTGCCATTTATAGATGCTAAAAGAAACACATAGAGAAGTTAAGAAAGTCACCTAAAGTCATATAGGCAGATTCAGGATTTCAACCTATTATACTAGCAAGCGGCCATGTTCTTAATTACTTTGTACTTGGAAAGAAATTGAGAGTGAAAAGAGTTCAACAAGACTTTCTGAAGAAAGCTTTGAGAGGCCTGGGTAGTATCTCCAGTGGCATAAGACTATCTATTAATGCATGGGTTCTGCATAGGCATGGAAAAACATTCTTACTCTCTAATTTCACTCACATTGTATGCCTTGTGCTGTCTATACGGTGGCTCAGAGACCAGAGGACAAGAGAGTAGGGCTGTTTAGGATGCTATCCTAGATAACAATATCAGTTTGTCTGGGTCCCCAGACAAACTCCCTAGTTCCCCAAACTGTAGTTTGTTTAGTTCTTAACAACCCAGTACCCTCCACTTCCAGGCATTTATAAATTCCCCCCAAGCATTCAGATTTGGAGGTCATTGGGTAAAAGGGAGACAGTCCCTGTTACAAAAATAAGGAGTTCATCCAAGGCCATGGATTCCAAGGATCCTGTGCTAGGGGCTTGCTCTGACCTTCCCTCTGTGTACTACAACAACACTGGGATTGTCAGCAGCACTAGCATTAAACCAGTAATAGGAGATGGCCACCCTCTGGCTCCCCTGAGTTCTTCTCACATTCAGCAACTTCCTTCAGAGAGAAGCCAGCCTCTGACTCCCCTTCCAACATTGGCTTATGTAGAGGGTTGGAAGAACTACTACTCATACTCACCTTTGTTTCCATTCTCAGTGGGATTTCTTGTCCTAACTAAGGCTATGGGGCAGAGGCTGTCTACTTCCCATTCCCCAGTTAGTAACCATCCTCAGAAGCAAGCTGACTATGGCAAAGAAAACACAGACTTTCTTGATTGTGTTTGAAGGGGCAAATGGGGGTACTTTGGGGTTGTTTCCAGTTCTGTCTTCCAAGATTCTCTCAGCTGTGTCCAGAAATACCTTGAGGTGTAAGAAATCAAACCTGGATTTCTCTCAAGCAGAGCTTGTTTCCATTTTTCTCTTTGAGCTATCTCTCAGACTTTGAGTCACACGCACCATAACTTCATTGTTTTCCACATGTATCACCTTGGAAGGTTGCTTAAACTCTGAGCTGCATTTTCTTATTCAGTTAAATAGAGATGTGACTATTCAATTATCATTTTCGGGTGTAATGTGCCTAGTGCTTAGTATACTATATGTTCCCTTCCATAACTATCACCACTGTTTACTAGATCTAAATTTTAGGACTGTCTGAGAATGAGGTGGATGATAACAATACAAAACAAGATCCTTGAGTCTAATCCTATGAAAATAGAATTCCTGAAAAGTAAATGATAGCTAGGGACCTCAGATTCCCAGATCTGGCCTGTTATAAACCTTTTACTGCCTTGGCTGAAATTCAACTCTGTTCCCTTCGAATTCACAAACACATCTCCTCCTCCTTGGTCTTGGGAACCCTGGAGT
>PVKC010001419.1:0-50789 GCA_004027635.1 Crocidura indochinensis
AGAGAGACTTGGTTCATCCGTGCCACTGCATCATGGTCCCTGAGCACTGCCAACAGTGAATCTCTAATCAATTAGACAGGAGCAGATCCTGAGCGCCAAAATGTTTATGGTCACCAAAACAAACTTTTTAAAAAGAAAAAAAAAATTACCTAATTACTTAATGAGAAACTTAATTTTTTTTATCAGCCCTTTATTCTCTGTTACCTTCACTGAATACAGCAAAGGGTAACTTCACTTTATATATAAATATGTAAGTATATATTATCTATTATATTATATTATAAATATATATTTATAAATAAATATATGTATTTGATTTTGGGTCACACCTGATGGTGCTCACGGATTACTCCTGACTCTGCACTCAAAAATTGCTCCTGGCAGACCTAGGGGACCTTATGGAAGGCAGGAATTCGAACCACAGTCAGTCCTGAATTGCATGCAAGGCAAACGTCCTACTGCTGTGCTGTTTTTCCAGCCCCCATATATTATATTTTTAATATAAGGTATATTTTAGTCATTCTGGAAGTAAAAAAATTTCTTTTTATTTATACCTTATAAATTGAATGCAATATTTCTGCTGTATACTTTTTGGGGGGGGGCAGGTTCCACATCCAGCAGTGCTTAAGACTTATTCCTGACTCTGCTCTGTGATCATTCTTGGTAAAAACGAGGGATAAGATGGGTGTTAGGGATCAAACTCAGGTCAGTCATGCAAGGCAACCACTCTGCCCACTGTACTGTCTCAGACACTTTATGCATATTTTAAATGGTTTGACTATTTTTTATTGTTGAAACAATTAGATAAACTCATTAAATACCAACTTCTTCGAATTTGTTTCCTTCAGCAAAAATTAAACTTTCTATTATATATTTTATAA
Source organism: Crocidura indochinensis (assembly GCA_004027635.1). NCBI lineage: Eukaryota > Metazoa > Chordata > Mammalia > Eulipotyphla > Soricidae > Crocidura > Crocidura indochinensis. Next base: position 882 of record PVKC010001419.1, read on the forward strand.
CTTTATATGCCAGGGTACCTATATATATATCTCAATATAATAATTTTTACATTAGAGAGCACTTTTTTCTCAGAAGAGACTTTCATAGGATTAAAAGATTTCAGTAAATTTTAATAAACTAATGAAAATAACATTTTTAAATCTACTATTTGAATTATAAGTTTTATAAAAAAAGCTATACTAAACTACTGTAAGTATATCACTCCAACAAACACTCTTCTGTTTCTTGGTTGTTGTTGTTGTTGTTTTTTTTGAGCGGGAGTGGGGGAGTGTTTTGGGGGCCACACCCGGCAGTGCTTAGGGATTGCTCCTGGCTCTGCAGTTAGAAATCGCTTTTGGCAGGCATGGGGGACAATGTAGGATAACCGGGTTTAAAACCCAAGTCGGTCCCGGATCAGCTACATTTAAGGCAAATGCTCTACTGCTATCTACTGCTGTGCTATCACTTTGGCCCCAGTCTTCTGTTTATTTAATCAGTTCCCCATCTCTTCTTAATATCTCTCCCTATACAATTAAATAATTGCAAAAATATTTCGTCTGTTTTATATTCTAGAATTTCATATAAACACATTACTAAGAACTTATTATTTTTGATATTTCAACTTAGAAAATGCTCTGAAATATATACATGTGCATATATAGCATTCCAGTTTTAGTTATTGCTAAAGTTTCTCATAATACAGTTGCGGTAAATTCAATTTTATTCATTAATTTATTGATTAAAATATATGTTGACAAGAACATTCTGAATAGATCTGTTGTGAACAATAATCTAATTTTGGTCAACATCTTTATATTTGTAATCTAGGAGTAAAATGGTTGATTCCTATTATAAGAATAGTTTGACTTTATAAATCACAAACTATTTTGTGATTGTTCATCTAACAGTCTGAGCAACAACATCAGAGTTGCAGAAGCTGAAATTTTGCCACTTAGTGTACTCGCATACATTTATGTCTTGGGGTTTGGCTTTTAGGATATTTTTTAACTGAATATTCCTGGTTGTGGGAACTCATTGTAGTTTTGTTTCCCTGGTACATAATACTATTGAGCACTTTGGTGCTTATTAGTCATATGCATTCTTCGGTGAATTGTTTATTCAACTTTATTGGTGTACTGGTTATTTTATTATTAAACATATAATTATGTTTATTTGAGGGTAAAAATCATTTTTCTCATTTTATGTTACAAATATTTTTCATCTAGCCCTAGCTATTATTTCAAATAACAGAATATTTTCATTATGATGTGTCCTCCTCCCACTTATATTTAATTTTGGACCATGCCCAGCAGTGCTCAGGGATTACTCCTGGCTTTGCACAAAGAGATCATTCCTTGATAGTCTTATGGGACCATATGGACTTACTCCTGGTTGTACTGAGGAGACCCACAATAGGTTTCTCTCAATATTGAAGTAGTGTTAGTCACATTCCAGGAAATCACATTAACCCCCTGTTATATCTCTACCCTGTTCTATCTCTATCCCAATATGTTTTCATTAAGTTCACAATTATGTTTTAAATTATAAACCTTCTTTGGCTAAAGCAAGTTCTCTGGTTTCCTTGTGTATGCAGTCACTGTATGGTTTTTATCATTATATCACTCTCATTTCCCTGATCTTCCTAATTTCAGAAAGTTTCATCATGTTAAAAAGCCATTTTTGTTTATTTTGGTATATTTTGTCTTTCTTTAAAGACTTGTTTACAATTTGTTGAAATATATCAATAGTAGTTATGATTCTGTCCTCCCTTCCTTTCCCCTTCCCCTCTCTTCACCTCCCTTCCTCTTCATTTTCTTCTCCTCCACTTAGGTTCCCTTCTCCTCTCTTCTTCTTCTCTATTCAACTCTTTCCCTCCCATTCACCCTTTACCCCTATTTCTCTCTCCCCTCCCCTCCCCTTAATTTCCCTTCCCTTCTTTGCTTCCTTTTCCTTCTCCTCTTCTCTCCTTCATTTCTGTCCTCTTCCCTCGTCTCCCCTTCTCTACTCCATGGCTCTTCCTCCCTTCCCCAGCATCTCCTCTTTTCTCATCACTACCTCTCCTCTCCAATCCCCTCCGCTCTCCCTAGTCTTCTGTACTTTTTCCTCCCCTCTCCTTTTTTACTCTCCATTTCCCACTCCTCCATTTTTTTTTTGCCTCCATTTTCCTCTCCTCTCCCCTCTCTCAACTTTTACTGGATGTCCTAGATTTTTATAGAGATGATAGTCCCCAGGGAATTTTTGTTTTGACCTAAGGTACCCAGACTGGAATGAGGATGGAGAAGGGAGGATGGGAATTAGTCATGGTACAAAGAGATAAAGACCCTTGTTGTGGGGGAGTGTGTGTAAGGAGATGGGGGTAGAGCTGCCTTACTCACTTTTAGGCCTGGTATAATTTAAACTAAGGGTCACTTAAAACCAAGTCAATGTATCTTTGTTAAGCAGAAATGGAAATAAAATATCAAAACTTTATTTTGTTACCAGTTTTCCGATATTCATAATACGAAGACTGAATGGGCACTGTAAATATCTATGTATTCGGTGACAAGGGGTGTTCTTCAATTACATCTAATAAATGAAGCTAAAATAAAAAGTTATATTTTGTCTAATTTTTTTAACTTTAAACCCTCAGTTTTAAGAGGGCAGTTTTCTCTTACTCTTCTCTCTCTGTATCTCCCTCTACTATTATTCCTACTCTCCTTTTTTATTCTCGAGTAACATTGAAGACACAAACATTGGTTTTGCTTCTTCAGTTCAACTCATGTCATATTTTCATTACATAATGGTAATAAATTAGTCCTCAAATAGTGAAAATAATGTCTAATAAAAATAACTTTAAGTTGCAAAGCATAAATAATGGAATATTTATAACAGAATAATGGCTACCATATATGCAGTTTTTACCCATACAATATTGAGCACCAGTGATGTTTTGCCTAAAAATGTTTATTAATGTTCTATAAACAGGTAAGTTGTTGTCTTTTTCTGATTCTGGAGGATATTTTTGTTACTAAGTTCAAGTTGCTTTGCAATACATCATAATTCCTATGAATCAGTTTCTTGTTATCTTTTCACTACAATAATGATTTATTTAAGAATGATTGTTACTATTTCATAGTTCCTATTCTTGACTTAGAAATTAATGCTAGTAAAAGTCATGACTGACAACAATCTCACACCTGAAAACCTAGAGAAAATCTTTCAGGAGTATAAATTTATGAATATTTTTGTTTATAGTAATGTTGTAGACAAAATCCTAAAATTTCAGTGACAAACTTAGAGATGATTATGCTATTAGGCAGAAAACTATGGGCTATGTGGGAAAAGAGTTTTCTCAAGAAATTCCAAAGATTTTATGCATTTTTTCAATTTATCTCAATCTACAGGTTGTGATGAGGAATGGGAATATAAATGGAAAAGGAGCAAGAGTTTTTATTTTAGCTTGATCCAGAAGTATTGAGGATTTTAATTTATTAGGTGTGGAAATATGTCCTGAAAGCAATCAGAATATTGGCTTAAGCTAAACTGTTTGGTAAAGCTTGTGGAGGGAATTTCTCTTTCATCCTCTTTAATTACCATGGGCTTTTCAATGGGTTTCTAAAGTGAATTAGGAAGTTCTCAGACATGTGGCATTAAAGTCCATGCCCAGGGAATTTATATATAGATATGCAACTTCTGATTCTTGGATAGTGTTTTGGTACTGTATATTTTTTTAATGGTCACATTTTTCTTTGACTAGTATAAAAGATTTACTGTTACAGTTTGTGTGTGGCCAGGCAGTGGCATATGGAAAAGCTGTTTCCTGCTATTTAATTTAATTAGCCCAATCACGTGCCAGCCTTCGGGCATGTCACTCTGGACCTCTGAGGCTCTTTGTCTGTCAAAAAGATGGACAATATCTTGGCTTTGTTTGATTGCCCCACGTGCTACAGATAAAACTACTGAAATTCTGACTGTTTAACCAGATTTTAGCATTTTTTACCAATTAGCTTCGATTTTATTTTTATAAAAAAGATGGTATGGCCTTGGGACAGTGGAAAAATAAATAATGAAAATATGAAGAATATGTTTAGGAGTATTAAGAGTATAATTTTTTAATTAAAATGTTTTTTTGTTACTACTTTGTTCCTTGAAACTCAAGCCAATTATCATTGATTCATTTAACTCTAACTTAGCTGACAAGCTATCATTTTAAATCAACTTCTATTCTTATTCACATACATATATCATTAAAGATATTTCCTTCTTATCAAAACTTTAGATCTTTCAGTGAAATTACTATTGTCTCTTTAATAGTTTGAATAAGAAAATTCTAGATTTGATCAATAATCATAGAAAAGACAGTAAATCACACAGTCATTCCCAGAATTGCTCCCAATGTTTATTTTATTGATTTCTTTGAACTCAAAACATTAAAAAATTTTGTCCTTCACAATTGATGTTTCCATATTTTATTGATTTCTTTGAACTCAAAACATTAAAAAATTTTGTCCTTCACAATTGATGTTTCCACATTTAAATATTTTATTTAATAATATTTAAGTAAGTTATACATTACTAATAGTTGTAAGACTTTTTAAATCAGTGTGAAAAAATTAACAATAATCAGAAAATGAAAAAATACTTCCTTCAATTTGGGAATATAATTTGCCAAAGAGACATTTAGTTGACTTTTATCTTAACTTCCAGCTGAAATAACAATTGTTAGCTGTCAAAGTGATTTTTTAAGGGTGATAAGCTTATTTGAATATGCACATTTATAGTTATATGTTTCATATTTTAGAATCATTGTTGATTCTAAGAATCTAAGAATTCTTATTCTAAGAATAAGAATTTGATTCTAAGAATTCTAAAATGGTTTAGAACTTCAAGAGCACTTGTAAATGGATTTAATCTGCCTGAAAAAAATTAAATTACATTCACACCAAGCCCTGACTTCATGTGTACTACTATCTCTGGTGCCAAGATGAAATTCCTACCTTCTAACATCTCCAGATCTTCAGAACAATCAATAGGACTTATTCTGAATGAATGACAATGGTGCCAAAGGAAACATCCTTGTCAAATAATTCTGTTAATTTTTAACAGACAAGGGCTATATAAGAAAATTATTGAATATTTTACTTTGATAGAATTTGTAGGAATAAAAAATGGTAGAAAAAGGGGGCTGGAAAGATACTATAAGGGGTGCTTGCCTTGCAAATGCCAACCCAGATTTAATCTTCCTATCCTATCTCAGACATCCTTTCTCAGACACCCACCAGGATTGATTCCTGAGTGTAGAGCCAGGAGTAACCCCTGAACAAACACCAAACTGGCCCAACCTCTGATCATGATAAAAATGGTAGGAAGGAAGAAATAAACAACATTAAAGTCCTTAATGAGTGGGGATTTTCTGGTGTTTGGGTTGTTTTTGTTTGTTTGTTTTGCAGTGGGGGCAATGGAGTGGGGACAGTTGAGACACACTCAGTGGTAGACTGGGCTTACTAGGAGTTCAGTTTACTGGCAGGCTCAGGAGAACAAACAGTGCCTGAGGCAGCCACATGCAGGCAAACACATTATCTATACTAATATTTCTCTGGTCCTTTAATGTGCTTTTAGAAGACACATTTCTTGCAACATAATTCACAATCATAAAACAAACATAGATAATGACATCATAGACAATATGGATGTCACTAGTCATGCAAAGTGAAAATCATTGTTAGGGATTCTTGGAATTTTAAAGTCTGGAGAACATAAACAGTTCTTCATAAATGGTACTTAAATCTTCAATCATTATATTTATTTTCAGGTTCATTGCTTTAGTCTAGAATTCTTTTGACTTTTTCTTTTATTATCGTGGGGCCAAATCCAGGACTCATGTGCATATATGTTTAATGTTATTAATTTATTATTTTAAAAGTTTTAAATATTTAGAGTATGCATTTTCTGATGTCACACATACACCCTTCACATGAAGTTTAAAATAGAGAAAATACATTTAAGAAAATACATTTTGTTGCTCATTTTCTAAAATTAGTGTTCATAAATATTGAGAAACAAAATAATCACATGCTAAATAAACCTATAGATAAAATATTGTGTTTCTCATAGTCTCTACATTTTTTTGTTTGTTTTTGGTGGGGGTGGGGGCTACACCAGTGATGCTCAGGGGTTATTCCTGGCTAGGTGCTCAGAATTCTCTCCTGGCTCAGGGGACCATATGGGACACTGGGGGATCAAACCCAGGTCCATCCTGGGTCAACCACTTGCCAAGACAAATACCTTACCACTGTGCTATCACTCAGGCCCCATTAGTGTCTACTTTTCAATATTGACTTTTATTGAGAATGGTACTATGTATAAAATGACTGAAGTCTAAGATGAAATTAGTAATAAGTGACAGCAAATTGACAAAATTGTATTTTAAAATTTTAAAGGAAATATATTCATTAACTTAAGAACACAAAGATTAAAATGGTATGACATCGTTACCATACGAAACAATATATAAGAAACTTATATTCAATAAAAATCCAGTAATTATGTGAAAAGTGAATATGCAATTTCAAATAGCCATCTGGAAATGAGCTGTGTCTAAGTAGTATTTGTGTTTAAGCTTATCAATCAGATGGGCTTATAGTAAACTCTAAATTTTCTTCACATAGGAACGAAAAGCTTATGTAATGTATCCTAGAATATGTAACTATATGTGGGAATTAAGTAATGTTCCTCATCTACTATTTATTGTTATCCAATACACAATGGTCATTCTGCTCAATTCAGTAAATCTATACTAGTCATCTACCATGTGCTGAGGATTTATGTCAGAGAAGATAAAGATATATAGCCATATAATAGACTTATGGTCTCTTGGAAAAAATGTACACCATATCATTATTTGGTTACCATGATCATTATGGTTTGTAGCAACTCTCTCTCTCTCTCCCTCTCTTTCTCTCTCTCTCTCTCTCTCTCTCTCTCTCTCTCTCTCTCTCTCTCTCTGTGTCTTTCTCTCTCTGCCTGATTCTAGCTTATGATTTGTGATCAAAATTCACATAATTTGCTCCTGTTCTTCTCAATGACTCTTTCTTCCTATGAATGGAACTCATATGCATATTATACCTGGACTGTGTAGCAATTCAAAGTAGGATGTCATACTATAATTGTATGGCCTCTATTACATAATATATTACTCTAAAAACACTTCACTGATAGATGCTTTGTGTTTTTGTTTCTTTTATAAAAATAAAAAATGTATATCAAAGAGATTGCTTAATTTTTAGGAATACTGAAAGTGATTTTATTTATTTTAATTTCACTCTTTCATTAAACTAGGAGAATATCACTAGCAGAATTCAATTTTTAATGACTTCATTAGAAACTACTTTGGGGGCCGGGCGGTGGCGCTGGAGATAAGGTGCCTGCGCTAACCTAGGACGGACTGAGGTTCGATCCCCCAGTTCCCCATATGGTCCCCCGTGCCTGCCAGGAGCGACTTCTGAGCGAATAGCCAGGAGTAACCCCTGAGCGTCACCGAGTGTGGCCCAAAAACCAAAAACCAAAAAAAAAAAAAAAAAAAAGCTACTTAAAATGTAATTTTGAAATATTTTACCAAGATGTGGGCCTGATTTTTCCACATATAGTTTATATAATATTAATATGATTCCATTTATAGTTTTGTGATTAAACATTAAAATGTAATATCTACTTTAAGTATGGTAGTTTTAATTACATGCATATTATTGTGCAATGGTTACTGAAAATGTTTCATCTTGTAAAACCGAAGCCAAATTCTCACTCAATTCTCACATTTCTGTTTTCGTCTTCCCCTCAAGCTCTGGTAACCACATTTCCACTTTCTGTGACTGAGAGTTTGATTATTTTGTGTATATCAAATAATCATGTAACTCTTACAGCATTTTTTTGTTTTTGTATTTTGGGTCATACCCGGCAGTGCTCAGGGGTTACTCCTGGCTCTAAGCCAGGGGTCTCAAGCTCAATTTACCTGGGGGCCGCAGGAGGCTAAATTGGGGTGAGGCAGGACCGCATAAGGGATTTCGCTTACCGAATAGTCGCAATAAAATATCGCATTAGTAAGAAAAAAATCGCAAAAAATCGCATTACACATTTGCATACCCTGAACGGAACTGCTCGCGTATGTGACTGTTTAATGCGATTTTTTTTTCTTACTAATGTGATTTTTATTGCGATTATTCGGTAAGCCAATAATCGCGAATACTGCGATATTTGAAGGCCGGCAGCAGTCACAAAATGATGTCCGGAGGGCCACAAATGGCCCTCGGGCCGTGAGTTTGAGACCCCTGCTCTAAGCTCAAAAATCGCTCCTGGCTGGCTCGGGGAACATATGGGATGCCAGGATTCGAAACACTGTCCTCTGCATGCAACGCAAATACGCTACCTCCATGCTATCTCTCCAGGCCAGCATTTGTTTTTTTAACCGCCTTATTTAGCATAATTTTTCATGGCTCATCAGATTGTAGCATATGGAAAGTTTTTATGATTTTTGAATAATAGTCCACATACATTTTATTTTTCTGTATATGTGTGGGTCTATTGTCCCAGCACATTGACAATAATGAATAATTTTCACATAAATTTGGCCATTAAATATTCTCTTTTTGACATTTTCATATCATTTGTATATTAAAAAGTGAGATTGTTAGATCGCATGACAATTCTCTTTTTATTTTTCTAGAACTTCCATTTATCTTATGTAATTCTTGCATCCTTTTGTGTACCTACTTTATATAGAGCAAAAGAATTCTAATTTCTCTACATTCTCACCAGCATTTATTAATTTTCTTCTTGGTTTTATTGTGGTGATTTATTCATTGTGAGGTGATAACTCTATGGGAATGAACATGTGTTTCCTTGATGATCAGATATGTCCATAATATTTCCATGTGAATTCTTGCCATTTATATTTTTTATTTGTAAATATATTTTAAAGCCATTGGTTAATTTTTTTGAATCAGGTTATTTGTGTTATTGTTGCTGATTAGATTTATTCACACATTCTGGACAATGAGCAGCTAAATGGTTTTCAAATATTTCTTTCATCTCAGATGATCTTTTATTATTGATTTTATGACATGAACTTCTATTTTTTTTAAATAATACCTTTATTTAAACACTGTGATTACAAACATGATTGTAGTTGGGTTTCAGTCATAAAAAGAACACTCCCTTTCACCAGTGCAACAATACCATCACCAAGGCTCCCATTCCCCCCACACCTGTATTCGAAACAGGCTTTCTACTTCCCTCACTCATTGACATTGTTATGACAGTTCTCAATGTAGTTATTTCTCTAACTGCATTCACTGTTTTTTTGTGGTAAGCTTCATTATGAGCCGGTCCATCTTGCCCTCATCTCTGGGAATTATTTTAATAATGTCTGTTATTTTTCTTAAAACCCATAGATGAGTGAGACTGTTCTTTGTGTGTGTGTGTGCGTGTGTGTGTCTGACTAATTTCACTCAGCATAATACATTCCATTTACATATATGTAAAGGAAAATGACATGAACTTTTAAAGACTAATGTGTGGGGCTAGAGAGAAGATAATACAGTAGATAAGGCTCTTGCCTTATGGAATGCCAACCTGAGTTCAATACCTGGAACCCTATAATTTTACTCAACTTCCAGAAGGTATCTCTGAGTCCTGAGACAAGTGTAAATCCTGAGCAACAGGGATGTGACCCAAAAATCAAAAAGAAAAAGAAAAAAAGCCAAAGACCTATGTAGTCCCACTTATTTACTTTTACTTCTGTTGCCTATAAATGAATTTTCAAATGTATTTACTCAAAAATAAGGATATTGCAGTAACTAACTTATAATACCCAAGGAAACAATTGTAGTTCAATTTATTGGCAACTTGGAGCTTTTATAAAAGCCAAATTAAATTGTTGTAATGACTTTATTAACACAGCAACAGCTATGTTTCAGTATTTAAAGATAATTTTTAAACTGAGTACTATCAATTGTGCTTCTCCTTTGAGAAAGGATCCTAATTTCGGTTTAATTTTGTTTTGGTTTTTAGTTTTGGTTTGATTTTTTGAAGTATAACAAATTTACTGTCAAATAAAGGAAGGTAATGAGAAAGGTAAGTTAAGATACATACTCAAGAGCAGACACGGATTTCTTGGATGTAGAGAAAGCAGGTTCACTCCCCAGGGTTAATGTGCATGTCTTATGAAGGGATATGACAGCAGGCATGTATTTGGGTACATGGTGCTGAGAAAGGGTTCCAAGTTTTAATTAATGCAATTTCTTCATTTTAAAATTTAATATAAGATTAAGGTTCTAAAACCTGAAAAAAGAAACTTGGTATTCTTATTTTGTTCCTTCTCAAAGGAAGGCAATACATATTTATACATCTAAAATATTGATGAATATGTGCTTACATATGTCTACATAGGTAACTTTCCATGTCATCACCATGATAGATCTCTACACTTTCATTGATAGATTAATAGCGGACATGTCAAATTTTTATTGTTTGTTTTGTAAAAAGGCATACCTAGAGAGAGAGGGGCATACCTAAAAAGGTACATATGGAGAGGGTGATTACTCTTAGCAATGTTTGGTGGTCAGCCCTGGATCTTCTTAGGAATTATTTGATGCTGGGAGTTAAGCTATACATGCAAAGCATGTATTCCAGAACTTTGAGCTTTCTTACTGGCCCCCACACACCTATTTTGAATATCAAATCTTCTTTTATTAATTTCTCATGTTATCCCTTTAATAAGATTTTATTCAAAGCTGAGATTTATTTTAAAAAGGGGATTTTGTTGTGGTAGTGGTGGTTTTGTTTTTGCTTTTGGGCCACACTCTATGGAGCTCAGGGGTTACTCCACGTTATACGTTCAAAAATCACTCCTGGCTTGGGAGACCATATGGGTTGCCCAGGATCAAACTGAGGTCCATCCTGTGTCAGCTGCATGCAAAGAAAACACCCTACTGCTGTGCTATCTTTCTGGCCCTTAAAAAGTGTTTTTTTTTTAAGTTGATTTTTTTCCCCTTAAAGCCAACACAGCCAAAGAGATACTACAGGGGTCTTGTGCTTGCTTTGCACAATCCCAGGCACAACATAGGGTTCCTGCTAGCAGTGCTAGCAATGATCCTTGAGCATGGCAGGGTATAATTAAAAAAAAAAAAAGAAAAGATTTAAAAAAAGATAAGTGTCTCCTTATTTTTAACTATATTTTCTCCTTGATCAGGGAAATTAGAAAGATATATTACATTCTGGCAGTTTCTAAATTCCCAGATAATAAACATAGACCAACTAATTAGTCATTGATAACACACAAACTTGTTTGCCAATATTTGATATGTTACTATTGAAAAGTAATTTAATATTAAATATAGTTCAGAATGACAGAATTTGATCACTCAAAGAAGTTCACTAGTGATAGCAAGAACAATGACAAGTAGCATATACTGAGATCCATTTAATGACAACTTACAAGGATAGTTTTATTTAATCATTTATCACTTTCTGGTAAAGAAATGATGAACGCTTTATAGAGTAAAAGGTTGCTTAAAATAACATAACTGGGGCCCGGGAGATAGCATGGAGGTAAGGCGTTTGCCTTTCATGCAAAAGGTCATCGGTTCGAATCCCGGTGCCCCATATGGTCCCCCGTGCCTGCCAGGAGCAATTTCTGAGCATGGAGCCAGGAGTAACCCCTGAGCACTGCCGGGTGTGACCCAAAAACCACACACCAAAAAAAAAAAAAAAAAATAGCATAACTGAAGCAAAGCTAAAATTCCATCTTTGTGAAGTTTCTGAAAAGATGAGGAACTGATGGAAAATCGCAATCCCTTTGTGGCCACACTGTTCCACAACTTCATATCTGATTCACAGACAACTGATTAAATAACTTTAAATTCTCTTTTATCAGAAAAGTTAGTTTCCTACTAGCCTGAATTTTTACAAAGTCTTTCTGACTTCACCCAGTTATATTAATGAGATAGTTTTACCATTTTTAGAAATAACACCCAGAATAAAAAACAAAAACACTGAACTGGAAAAAACACTGTATGAATAGCTTCACAAGGGCTGCCTATTTTATCTTCATATTAACTTTATTCCTTGTGTATTATTTATTTCCTATTAAAGAAGACATTTCATTGAGTATTAAATCCAAGCCCTCATACACATGAAACATGGTCTTTATCATTAAGCTGCATTCCAATCCAAGTTTTATATTTAACTTGTTTACAAAATCTATGCCTTGTGACCCTGACTTAGTAAACATTAAATTCTCAGTTTTTTCATGGTTTAAATATTTTTAATCATTGCCAATTATTGGTAGTAAGTTTTCTAAGCTGTTTTATGTAGGTCCTGGGATTTATAATGCTGTCATTTATACTTTTTTGTGGATATATCATTCCAACAGCACACTAACCACCAGAGAGTCCAAAGAGATTTATCTTCACCAATTTCCCAAAGACCCCTGTAAACTCAGTTCTTTAAAAACTTCAGTTACATTTGTGTTACCTACGTAATATTTAATTATATATAAAATTCACTTATGCTGACAGTAATCTTATTCCGTTCACCTTTTAACAAACATTATAGATATTTAAGTATGTAACAACATGATTTTATTGCAGTTTTCTTCTTCATATCTTAATCTGCCCAGTGGATTCCTCTGTCCTATCTCTATATAGAAATATAAAGAAAAAAATTTAATTTGGCAATAATCATAGGAAACTATGAGCATGAAATATATAAAATTAATCTCCTCTGTATGTATATTTCTAATAAATTAATATATAATTTACTTAAGCTAGTTTGTTTAAACTCATTTCATTTTTCATCTCAAATCACATATCCATAATATCAGTTTTCAATATTGAGTAGAATTCTCCTTGGCACCAATCACTTTATAATGTAGTAAGAAAAGTACAGGTCACATAGAGATGAAAATATAATCAATTAAAATATAAATATCGATTAAAATTATTAATTTTATTAATTAAAATATTAATCATTAATTGGTCAAGTTATTATTAATTAACTATTAATTAAAATATAAATATATCCTGCATAGCACTTTGGAAGTTCACATTTTTATACAATTAAGCTTGCATATTGCATGTCTCAAATAATCTGTGCTTCTGTAGATAATAAATTTATATTATATATTTATTATATATTTATATATAATTCAGTTAAAACTCTGAATGAATCAAAATTAATCATTTAACTTTGTTAATACTATTTCTATATGTACACTTTTCCTTTGCCAGCACATTATCCAGTTCAGGCAGTGATCTATTTAATTTACCAGTTAATAGGTAGCATTAGCTTGGTTTGGTTTTAAGTTGATACAATTTCAATAATCCTTCCATTGATCATAAAGTTTTCCTCTATGTAGTTTTACTTGCAAATACAAAGACTAGTTTAATAATCACAAAGAAACAGATATTCAGGTATGTTATAATTTATAGTAATATTTTAATTTTATGACTAATAGTATCAAAGGACTCCATTGATGAGAAAATATTTCTGTATTGAGGTAAACAATGCCTGTACTATTTAAAATTAATTTAGTGAAATTTGTGCCCTTTTCATAACTGCAGTTAGTTTAGCTTCTATATATATAGCTATTGCAGCAGCACATTTAACATTGATATATCTTTATAAATAACCAAAAACATTAAACTTTTGTAGAAAACAGATTCAAGAAAGCAATCTTAAGGACAGTGAATTAATAGCCAGAAGGTATCTTGACTCAAAAGATTCAAAAATAAAGAGAAATTCTTTGTATTTATTCATAAATTTGCAATGTATTTTATTATGCTTGCTCCATAGGGACTTTTTTCCTCCATTATAAGTTGAAGTGGTTTCTTACATAACAATTTTAATCTTACCCAATACATTTTTACCCTTTAATGTCTATAAAGTATTGCTCAATACTCTTTCCTTTATTGAATTTTTCCATAATGTAATGTATAAAGGAATATGGTAGCTATCAAGTTTCTCACTATAAGCTAGCAAACAACTTGGAAAGTCCACAAATATGCTATATAATATGAAAAATGAATAAAAATGGCCATTTATATGAGCTAAACTCTGCATTTGTACGTACATGTGCATATAAATATATATGTTAGAGTAATTCTTCATCCCTAGCTCTCATTTAATATTACTAGAATATTAACTTTTTTCAGTTTTTTATTAACAAGGATGAATAAAACATTTTCAAAACTAAGATTTTTATATTTTTAGAGATGAAGAAAGAACTGAAGGGAAAATGTTATTATATTCAAAGTAACAATGACATAGGAAATGCTCTTATGGCAAAATGATGAATGCTCTATTTATAGTGTAGTTATATATAAATTTTGTGAATAATATGCATACATACAAATGGTGATTTGCTTAACTTCGATTCCAGCTCCATATATAAATCAGTTATTTGGGAAACTTTATGTGCATATACATAGATACTTGATAAAAGTTAATTCCTTGAGATTTATAATCTATTATCTCTTATGGTTTTCCTTTTCTTAATTTTTATTGAATTCTGGGCTTGCTGCTTAGAGTTAAAACATACATTTCCGTGTATGTTTTTTCTGAATTTTCATCTTACAATAAACAACCAACAAATTCTTTGAAATAGAAAACAGTTGATTAGACAACTAGATCCTACTGATTCTGCTGAAAAACTAGAAGAAGTAGGCATCCCGGGGAAATGTCTTTAGTTTATCTTTAAATTGGAGTAGGGCAGAGGTCACATACTGAAAGGAAGTCAAAATGACAAGGACCCTAAGAGTTGTAAAGAAAGGTTAAGACAAGTAAATATCTTTCCATGAGCCCCTTGGACTGCTATGAGCTACCTAGTACAGAACATTTACTATTTAAATAAATTAAAAGATCACTGACTTATAAAATTACGATGAAAAAAATATAACTTAAAAACTTTCAATGATAGTTACTTTAAAAGTGACTATAAAATAATATAAATTCATGTTATTGCTCCTAACCATATATTTTCACACATAATTTAAAATTCATAGGCAGAATTATAAAAAAAAATAGAGTTTACGAACAGCACGAAAAATACCATATTATAAATATAACATGCTACATTTTTATTATTAGAGTCTGCCATACTTTTTTGAAAAAATAATTCATAATTTGGATTTAAGGGCTTTTATTCATTAAAATAGTATAATGAATTCTAATGATTACATTTTCATCTTTAACTATGAGACAAATATTGAGTTTATACTAATGCCAGATTAGCAAAGGGATTGCAGGTACAATGCCCTCCATAACAATCTTGACAATTCAGAAATTGTGTATTTTTTATAGGTCTTATGGTAAAGCCAAGAAGCAATGTCATAAGGGTCTTTGATGCTTGATGCACAGGATCTAAACTATAAAGACACAAACAACTCAAATTTTAAAGATTAAGAACTATAATTTGAACCAAAGATCCCATTATAATCAAAAGCACTCTAACAAAAGGATAGTGCCTGATATTCTCGGAGAAATTTTCACACAGTCAAGCTTTTTGTCGGCTCATGGTTTAGAGCAATGGTGGCTCTAATCGATTTTATGCAAGCATGTAGCATTAAGGTGTAGTACTTAGTCTGACGAATTTATGGTCTACATTTTGCTTATGGCCATTAATTAGATTGTGAGAAGCCTACTTTCTTCTTATTTAAACGGGCTCTCATTGGTTTGGTTTAGTGATATCTTTTTCTCCGGTTACGTTTGACTTAAAATTAGCATTTTAAAGTTACTTGCTAACTTTATCTTGAAAGAAGGATATCCTATGTTGTCCAAATGTTATTAGGAAAAGAAATCACAATATTGCATATATCATGTGAGATGACACAAATTCCACTCTGATGTTTTTTAAGACATTCTTCCATGGGTAATTTCATCACCTTAAATCAAGATTTATTGACATCCAACAAATGATCTAAATATCCTTGAGAAAATCAAAGAGACAGTGACTGAGAAAAGGCAATACTTCTTCATTTCCAGTCAGCACAATGTAGCCTGCTTCTCAGACCTTTCTGCAGGAGTATCCTCTTACCTGATGCTAAATCTGGAGCTTCTATTCAAATTCTCTTTCAATAGGGCTCTAGGTGAACTGAAGTACATTTGAGTTTTTGAATATACCTACCTGGTAAAGAGATGTTACTTGCTATACAATATTAGTTGCAGGGGTATGGGTGGTTAGTGAAATTGCATTTATCAATTTTTTCAACACTCAATACTTGCAAATAATATCTCCAAAAGGCGTACACATTGTATAATAGAAGGATTAGCATGTTTCTTTTTGTTTTGACCAGAAAATTCTACCTTGAAACTTTGACTCTTTTTTTTTTTTTTTGGTTTTTGGTTTTTGGCCCACACCCGGCGGTGCTCAGGGCTTACTCCTGGCTATCTGCTCAGAAATAGCTCCTGGCAGGCACGGGGGACAATATCGCGGGGATTCGAACAAACCACCTTGGATCCTGGATCAGCTGCTTGCAAGGCAAATGCCACTGTGCTATCTCTCCGGCTCCTGACTCTTCCTTTGTATTGTAAGGCTGAAAGGGTGATGCTGAGGTTAAATTCTTAACCAGTGTATTTCATCAAAATAAGTCACATTGAGGCACTTTTTCATGTTAAGAATAACCCTATGCCCATGTTCTTTTCTGCAGTTACAACCTCCTAGAGGAGCAGCATTCGTTTCTTATTTGAAAAGAAACAATTTTAATGATTAGAAAGAAACCATCCTTTAAAGTTGTACAAATATAAATAAAACTGCAGGAGCTGGAGCAATGGCCCAGCAGTAGTGCGTTTGCCTTGCATGTGACTGACCCAGTATGGACCAAGGTTCAATCCCCCGGCGTCCCATATGGTCCCCCAAGCCAGGAGGGATTGCTGAGTGCATTGCCAGGAGTAACCCCGGTGTGGTCCAAATAACAAAAAACAAAATAAACAAAACAAAAAACAAAAACAAACAAACTACATCACTGTAAATAAACACAAAATATATAATGAGCATATATTGGCATTGTGCCTTTGTTTTCCACTAATATGTATCAGGTTTGAAAACAGAATTTCTAAAATGAATTTTGGGGAAATTTGACAACCATCACACATCACAAGGGAAATTTTTTTTGTTTGCTTAGATTTTGGTTTGGGAAGCAATACCAGTCAGTATTCAGGACTTAATCATGTCTCTGTGCTCAAGGATCACTTTCTGGATGTACTTAATCAAACCAAGATTAACAAGCCTTCAAGTCAAGAATCTCAACCATTATATCCTACTGCACCTCCATTTGGTTTTCTCTGTACAAACACTTCATCATTATTTTCTACCAAGAAATTATAGGGTAAACAATGTTTATATTAAAAATGTAATATTTTTGAATGAAATAATTTCATATGAAAGTTCTAAGTAAATGTTCATTATATTTTGTTTGCAGTACTTATACATCCATATAGAACAACTTTTCTTTATGTGCATGGTTTCTATATAAATTACAGAGTAGAAAAAGTAGCTAAAAATTCAAGGAAATTTGAAATATGGAAAACTATTAACATGAAATTTCTTGCAATTTTCTTTGGTTTTCTGGCAGAGACAAAACTCTGTAATGTGAGCATTTAATATACCCCAATTAATTTTTATAGAAGATGATCTAGAAGTTTGATTAATTTTCTGAAACTTTTTTGATGGCCTTGTCAGTTGCATTATGGCTCTTTCTAATTTGATATTCTTTTTAGTGCCAGTGAATAGAAAGACTGAGTGAACATAAGCTAAATTATACGTTGGTTTTTCCACAGACTATTAATACTGTGAGATGGGATGAATTGTTTGGTGGTTTCTGGATTTGGTTTGTAGGTAAAGTAAAGGAAAATACAGACTATCTTTAACATGAATGCTAATCAAATTCTCTTTAACTGTTCTCTTGTAGTTGTTTCCAATTTTATTTTTATTAGTATTTTAATATGTAGGTTTCTCCATCCTGTTCGATCATACATGCCAGTTCTTATAGGAGACAGTGTTCTAGACAAATTCAACATCAGTGTACCATATTTTTCCTTGCTAGATGGAATCCAAGTTAGTCTTTAATGACAAAAATTTAAAATAATCAGAATTTAAATTAGTACAGGTTATCTCATCCTTAATTTAAATGACCTAGACATAAAAAAGAGACAATTAAATTTAAAGTTTGATTCAAACTAATTTTTGTATAATGCATCTAAGCATCAAAATCTGTGCTTTGTCATCACACACCGTGTGTAGGAACCCACACTTGGTATATCGCTTCTCGGATAATTTTATGATCCACGTCTCAAGTCCCTCATATAGGAGATGAACCAATTGCCAGTGTTGGGAATAAGATTCAAGAAGAGACATGGTATGTCAGAGCCATTTATAAAGTCACTATCATCATGGTAACTTCAGGTTATAAAACTAAAATATGCTTTACTAAGAGCCCGAGACACAAAGACATACAAACCCAATCGAGACCTGATTAATATATAACTATTTCTCAATAATTATAATAGTCTAAGTTTAATATTTTGCTGGTCTTATAATCTAAGACAAGTTTTTGAAGCATCCAGCATTTTAAATATTTCTTTTATAAGCATTTTATTAAAAAGTATTAAATTTTACCTAAACCTTAAAGGAAGTAGCATAATTTAGGTTCAAGTAAATAATAACAAATTTGTCTTGTCAATTTTCACACTAAAAATATCACAGCCAGATAAACTCAAGAAAAAAATGGTAATAAACACAAGGTAGTAATAAATACATTTCTAGTGTACATTTTTACAAAATATTTATCACTTTCATGGTAAGATAAATGATAACATGTAGACTAATTTAATTTTAAATTATAGTTGATAATGAAAACAACTTTAAATTAGGTATTAAGTCTCTGGCATCCCTAGAAAATAATAAATTACAGTATGAACAGGCCTGACACTAAATAAGGGAAATAACCAAATCAAACAAATATTTTAGTTTGTTTATTGAAATATTTTCATTTTCATTTCATAAGCAACATTTATCAAAACAAAAGGAATGATAAGATGTCAAGATATAATTCAAGTAGATTCAATAGATCATCCAATAGATTAATTTGAAAACTTTGAAATATTAAGTAAATAATATCTATTTCTATCTCAATAAGGACTTAATAAGATATTTTAATATTATGTGATTTGTCTGATTAGTAAATAAGTGTGAGGAAAAAAGTGACATTTTTCTTTTAAAAAGAAAAAACACTCCCCCTTTCCTCTTCCTAGTCCTCATTAGAGAGGAGAAAGAGAAAATAATAAATTCTTCTAATCTAGAAACTGCACAAACAGATCAGTTGTCCAGTAGGGGCTGCTCATAGAGCAGAAAGGCTGGGTCTTCTAGCTCTACGATTACAGGAGCTAGGGGCTTCAAGTCAACTTATCTGGTCTTGTCATTTGAAATAATTTTCTTAAGTAATCTTGAGGTGACCTAGACTTTTATACCTTCTTTCATAAAGTGATATGTATAAAGTTAAAGAATCACTAAAGAAGTCATTTGCATTTAACCACCCACATTAAGTGACATTTTATGTACTGTATTTAAAATATTGATATTCATTAGTGAGGATAATTCAGAACTACATTTCCAACCAAAATCAAAGTGTTTCTAAATTGTTTGTAAACACTGATTTAGAGAATAAAATTGAGGGTAGTAAACTAGTAGCCAACTAAAGCAAAACAGGCTGGAATGTCGGTTACCAATTGCATACACAGGATCCAAGCAAAACATCTTGAATTGCTAGTACCATAATAAATTACAGTTTTCACATTTGTACTTTGAAAGTGAAATAGCACTAAATTCACTGTGTGAAGTAAAGACCACATACTGTCATTTACTTATAGCCTACATTCATGATTAACTAATGGACAGTTGCTTCATGCAAGATACAGGATAAGTGATACTGAGTTAAAATTAGGGCCACCACACTTGGTGATCAAATTGTAGTTCGCAGGGAGAAAAAGGCCTAGATATGCAAAGGACTAATTGTCACCTAGGATCTAATGAATGTGAAGATTTCTCTCTTTACTCACAGTAAGACCTATCCCACATTCAGTCATCATGCAAGAAACTGTTATCTCATTGACTTCAGAGTTAATTTTCTCTCTTTAACCTAATGAGATAAAAGCCTGACTGAGTTTAGTGTGCTGGGAGCACTCAGAGGGCATGAAATGGTCAACTGGTTTATCTCCAAACTTCAGTTCCCTATTAGATAACTAGTGCAGGATGCCCCAATTAAGGTAAAGAATGAAAGACTTCTAAGGGAGGAGAGTCAATTCTCATCATAATGGAACTTGGCTTCCTACTTCAGAAAGGAGAGTCACAAATCCCCTTCGAGGAAGGGGACACTCAGGGCTGGAAAGGATGGACTGATTTATTTCTCTGGAGTGTCCTGGAGTGTATCTCTCTGATTGACTCCCTTGATCTTGACATCACTCATCATGGAATCAAGATAATGAAAACTGCATTAAAGGGGTCCCTCCAGTTTATGCAAATAGAACTTTATCTTCAAAGAGGCCTTCTTCTGGGGAGGCATTCTTTGCTCTTTAAATGTATTAATAAAATAAAATGTATATGATATTTCCTCCCTTCTACTCATTTTCTTTAATTTACATAGGCACGGGGGTAAAATTTTGTTTTTATTTAAAAAAAAAAGCCCTAAAATTTTGATGCACTTTCTAAGGAAGTCAATGTATCTATAATTTTAAGGTTGTGCAGTGGAACTAGCATGGGAATTTAGCAAAGCAGACACTTGCAAATAAAGTGCTGTGCTTTTTACCTTTTTTGGACTGCACAATTTCTTTTAGAAAATTCTATAGGAAATTTAACAGGTGTCCCTTAGCATGAGTAGGGTAAAAATGATGGCCAGGGGAAATATTGGTATCTTCAGGGTGTTGATATATATATCAAGTAAGAGCAACATGAACTTTTCCACAGTAAATGAGGACTGTGTTTACATGATGCAGTTCATGTTTACTAGAAATTTTCATAAACTGATTTTGAATAAGTGTATAAGTCCTTTGAGATAGAGATATAAGGAACCTGTTATTCAGTTGTATTAAAATTTTTATCCCAGAGTGAGACTTCAAGTGCAATAGTGAAAGAGTGAACCATTTGCTGGATAGTCTCTGATGCTTTGGAAACATTGCCAACATTAGAGATACAGAATGTATTTTGATCTTGATGTCAGGATTTCATGCCTTAGTATTCTGAACCTTGAATGAATGGGCGGTTTATGTTTGTCCAACAGAACCTTATCCTCACCTGAACTCTTCAAACTGTAATTTCCCATCCCTGGGGGAAAAAAAGAAAGAGAATTCTTAGGATTTATTCCTTTAAGAAAAAGTCAGAGTCAGGAGTAAATCCTACTTTCATTGAATTATAGAGTTAGTTTGGATCATCTGGCAACTTCTTAGTCCTCTGGGACTGTGAGAATTAAATGTCATAGTTTATAGAAAAAAAGAGAAAAAAATCAGTATATAAAGTATAGAATTTTTGTTTTGTTAGTCCATTTTATTTTTTTGCTAGAACTTTGCATATTTTATACCTTGGTGGAAAATGTTTTTGAAGTATTACACACATAACTATTTCACTCTGTATATTGTGGTATATTAGTTTTGAAAAGTAGGATTTTTACTATCTTTTGCCCTAATATTATAGCTCCATAAAACAGAGTAAAACATGATAGGTTTTCTTGGTATTTTGATTACTATTTTCAGTCAGATAGTGATCATTTTCTGTATAGATATGCACAAATGCTATATTGAGAACTTCTTTAAACTTAAGAGACCTTTGATTCAAACTAGTGACAAATAAATTATAATAAAATTATAATCATTTCAAAGTTATTATCTTAAATTGATCACAAAATATAAAATTAAAGTTGAATAAACACATAACTATGTAATATAAATGTTAAATAGTACAATATAACATACTCTATACTAAGTATGTTTATTAGAAATATAGCTATTTAATAATTGGACTGAATTTGTTTTTGTTATTCTCTAAATGAGGAACTGTATGTATGGTCCTAAAATTAGAGGTGACAGGCACAATATTTAACAACCATTTGGTGCTAGCAATGATCAAACAACATGGATAGTGGAAATAACTGCTATCACATGCTCAATGACCATCACCAGCCTTAAGTCACAGATATGATTTCAAAATATTTTTTCAAGTTAACATCATCTTCCAACAAATACACTTTTGTGAGTGAATAAATGAAAACATAAGCTTTCTTTTACTAGTGAAGACACACATTCAAAGTCTTTGAGTCTAGCTAAAAGACTTCCTGAAGAATTTAGGCAAAATCCCAAATTCTGAACTCCTAAAAAATGGTGTAGCAGTTTCCTTTCAGCAATCATCCACCAGGAAGCAGGGTCTCAAATCAGACTTTCCGTACAACAACTCTAATCTGCAAGAAATTGGGTCATTTTTATGATTATTTTTTGGGGGTTTTGGGCTACACCCGTTTGATGCTCAGAAATTACTCCTGGCTTGGGGGGACCATATGGGATGCCGGGGATCGAACCGTGATCCGTCCTACGGTAGCGCTTGCTAGCAAGGCAAATACCTTACCTCTAGCGCCACCATCCCAGCCCCATTTTTATGATTTTTTTAAAAGTAAAAAGCCTATGTCATCTCATTGTCCTTGATGTATCGTCCTCCTCTTCTGATAAATTTAAATGTAAAATCATTGTAAATATTTGGCATAAACAATAAATAGAAAGAACAGATGAATACCCACTTCTCACAGGCACTACTAATAGTTTTGCATGTTTTCTTCTTTTTCAGGTTTTCTTCTTACTCCTTCTTTCTCTCTAATACTCGCCCCCCCCCCAACTATTGATCCTTTATTCTCTTTCTACTTCAATCACTTTGATATTTTGGAATAACAAAAATGTTTCTTCTGCTTGGAAGTAATTTCAATGGTTTTTGGAAAAAATACTGACCTTTTCCGTTTCTAACAGTAATTTCACTTGCATAAAGAATATTTTTAAATAGTTAAATTTTTACCCACTGATATTTCCAATGTGTCCACCTGGTTACTATTTGTCCCTTAAGTCACCAAGTTTTGCTCAGTCATCAGGAGTGTGTGAGAGAACTTTTTAAAGGAATCTTGGTAAAATTAATGTTTCAGAGTTCAAGTTTCATTTTTTTTTTGTTTTGGGGTTTTGTGGGGACTTTTTTGGCCACACCTAGTGAAGCTCAGGGGTTATTCCTGACATTTGTACTCAGAAATCACTCTTGGCTTGAGGGGTCATGTGGAACTCCGGGGATCGAACCCAGGTCTGTCCTGGGTCAGCCATGTGCCAGGGAAATGCCCTACAATTGTGCTATCACTCAGGCCCCCAAGAGTTCAAACATTCTTTACTCTCATTTAAAAAGGATAAAAAACATATTTTTCTGTGCTCATGAATGATAACTTTATATTAGGCTCTGTTTCAAAAGTAGAATTTTGGTCATAGATGTAGAAATGTATGATGAAACCCAAACACCTCTCAAACAAATCAAGGTACTAATCATATAAAACTAGACATACTAGAATAAGCAGCAGCATAAAGCTATGAGATTACTAAGTTTTCAGGTCAAAAGAGAAGCATATATGTTACAAGTGCAAGTTTTAAGATCTTGGAATATTTTATTGAATACACAAAAATTTTTTTATCAAAATTTAATATATGCTCAATGAATTGATAATATAAGCTCTGTGCTGTTTTCTTCTTTCCTTCCACTGCCTTCTTAAATAAACTTTGTTTTTCAAGTTGAAAGGCACTTTCTAAAATTCCTCATTCTTAATGCTCTAAAACGCCCGGGTTCAGCAAATTAAATTACGCCATTTTTATCTGTTGGAGATCAGCTCTGTTTCCTCCTTTTGCTTTGTGTTTACTTTCCTGCAGTAGCTGACATCAAAATGTTTTCTGGAATGCTGGGGCTAAATAAGTTATGCTTAACTCAATATCTAATACAAATAGCCCTGGGGAGCTTCAGCAACACAATCATAAAAGCTATAGTTTCTTTTAATAGCTTGCCACACTTTGCTGATATAGTATTTCTCTAATCACCAATCTTTATGTGCCTTCTTGACCTTGGAGCGCTCAGCCCAAATGGCTCTGTGGTATCAAAGGCCTATGTCATTGAAAGAGTGAATGGCTTTCATTTTTCCCCTTGCAACTTCCGGTTCCTGGCATCTGTAAAGAATTACTCCAGTGGCATTTGGCTGCCTCGCGGCCAATGCCCTGTCCAATGGAAGTGACTTTTCCCAGAAAGGTCACAGTGGTCAGTAATAGGTGGATATTGTGTTCAGGGAGAAAACAACTTTAATTTCTCTGGTTTTTTTTTCCAGCTACAACAGCCATTGTCATGAATCATGCTATTTGTTAGAAATCAAAGTCACTGTTTATTAAAAAAATATTTCAGGAAGAAAATCTATCCTAGCACAGGTTCATGAAGTTCTATTTATATGTTGAGAACCAGTAAATGTTCCACATTTTTTTCACAGTGTGTCTGAATTCTTCAGATCTCCCGAGTCCAACCTGGTGGTCGCCACAATTATTTCAATGAGAGGTCTGAGAATGCAGTGTGTTTGTGTGAGTGGGGGGGTGGTCTCAAGATTACTTTGAGACCACTGTTAGAACCTTCATAGTCAAACCTGGAGGTGTGAAAGACTCTTATGATCGTAACCAGTTATCTACCAGATAACCAACCAATCCCAGGGGTTAAACCAAGGTTGGCCACACACAATAAGGTCCTTTACTCCTGTTTTATCTATATTTTCACATGTTCTTTTATTTCTTTTATTTTTATTTATTTATTTATTTTTTGGTTTTTGGGCCACACCCAGTGATGCTCAGGGGTTACTCCTGGCTATGCACTCATAAGTCGCTCCTGGCTTGGGGGACCATATGGGAAACCAGGGGATCGAACCGCGGTCTATCCTAGGCTAGCGCAGGCAAGGCAGGCAGGCACCTTACCTCCAGCGCCACCACCCGACCCCCACATGTTCTTTTAATGACATTTTTGAAAAATATTTTTATCTTTTTGCCTGATCAATGGTGGAATATTACATGTATGCATTTCCAAGTGACTGATTTATACTAAATATGTGGCCAGTAGATATAGCTTCCAAATTTTAAGTTTAGAAATATTGCAAAAAGTAAGTCAGCTGATTTATTTTAAATAATACCTTAACCATCTTTGTGCATTCAAATCCTAAAAGAGATGTGGTGAGAAGCAAATCAAAGTCAAATACTAGTGTATTCAATAAGAGACTGTTAATTGTCTTTTTTATTATAAAGAATGCTTTAAAAATTAGTGTAGAATAATATTTTTCCAAAGTTTAGAAGTACTTGTTCAGCATGCAATTTCATCTACCTGTCTATTTATTTGTATTTCATTGAGGAGAGAGATTTATTTTGTGGCCATATCTGTCAATACCATGATGGACTGCGGTTCAACCCCCCCCACATCACATATGGTCCCCCAAGCCAGGAGCTAATTCTGAGCACATAGTCAGGAGTAACCCCTGAGCATTACTGGGTGTGTCCCCCCAAAAAAACTAAAAAAATTAAAAAACTAATCTATAATTCCATAAAGTTCCTTGATATTTTCTTTATTTTTTATTTATTTTTATTTTTTTATTTTTTATTTTTTTGGTTTTTGGGCCACACCCGGTGACGCTCAGGGGTTACTCCTGGCTATTCGCTCAGAAGTCGCTCCTGGCAGCCACAGGGGACCATATGAGGAACAGGGGAATCGAACCGAGGTTTGTCCTAGGTTAGCGCAAGGCACCTTACCTTCAGCGCCACCGCCCGGCCCCCTAGTTTTTATTTTTGATTATATTTAGAAATTTTAATTCACATGTTATGTTATAAAAGAGATCATTTATATTTACATTTTAGCAGTGGTCAGGTTATTAAATATTCATTGGAACATGCCTTTCTGGAATAGCCAGCTTACATGAAATGTAATATCCATGAAAATAAAAGACTAACATAGATGATGGTGATAGAGTAGTAGACAAGCTATCCTGTCATTGGAAAACCAAAGGGAAAATATTCTTTTATTTCTTTTTGAGAACCAACTGTTCATTCTGAAAATTTTGGAGTTTTGGGAGTTTGAAAGATCTCTAAATGAACGGTCTTATGTGTGTGAGAGACACACAAAGAGCATTGAGAAATTCCTTGGAGTTATATAAAAAGTCGTGAAAGTTTTATGAGAGCATTGTTTTGTTTTCACTGTCTTTACTCCTTCTCAAGTCTCTCACTGTCCCTGATAGATTATTACATAAATATTGGTGATTAAAATTTTTTTTTATTATACAGATTTTGTTTTGTTTTGTTTTGGGACCACACCTGCTCAGGGTTTATCTTGGCTCTTTGCTCAGGTATCAGTCATAGTAGTGTTGAGAGGACCATATGGGGTGCTGGAGATTGAAACAGGTTGGCTGCATTCAAGACAAATGCCCTATCTACTATACTATCACTCTGACAGCTGAAATATTTTCTTTTTAATTTAGTTTTCTAGAAGTAACGGAATAATCTCTTCATCCAGAGTAACCTGGTTAACCAAGTAATCTGGTTCACTGGATATATGGCACATGTCTCAGTTTTCTAAGAACAATTTTTAATTATTCCAAGCCTTCATTGAATTAAAGCTTCACTTTTGGTGGAAAAGAATTAAGTCAGTTACCTTTTGCTCTATTAAAAAAACATCTTAAAATAATAAGTATGATAGGGTTGGAGTGGTGGCACAGGCGATAGGGTTTTTGCCTGGCTAGCACTAACCTAAGACAGACAGTGGTTCGATTTCCCCGGTGTGCCATATGGTCTCCCAAGCCAGGAGTGATTTTTTGTTTGTTTGTTTGCTTTGTTTTTGGACCACACCCAGTGACGCTCAGGAATTACTTCTGGCTATGCACTCAGAAATCGCCCCTGGCTTGGGGACCACATAGGACGCCGGGGGATCAAACTGAGCGTGGGTCAGGCATACACCTTACCACTTGCACCACAGCTCTAGCCCCCAGGAGCGATTTCTGAGTGCATAGCCAGGAGTAACTCCTGAGCATTACTGGATGTGTTCCAAATACCCACCCCCAATAAGTGTGAGGAGTAGGATTGGTGTTTGAATATTTAAAGTCTGAAAAACTGTATCATGAATAACTTAGTAAATAATTATTATAATAAAATTTAGAGAAAAAAAAGATTTTAGTCTATAGGATGACTGCATAGTACAGTGGGTAGAATTTTTTCCTTGTACAAAATTCCAGATGGTTACCCCCAGTCGCCACCAGGAAAAATCCATGAGTGCAGAGTCAGAAGTAAGTCCTGAGCACAATTGCTCCTAAAACAAAATAAAAGTGAAAATTATTATTGTTATTATTATTATTATTATTATTATTATTATTATTATTATTATTATTATTATAAGAAGAAGAATATAAATTCTTTTCTTTTCTTTCTTTTTTTTTGTTTTTTTTTTTGCCACACCCAGTGATGTGGAGGGGTTACTCCTGGCTATGTGCTCAGAAATTGCTCCTGGCTTGGGGGATCATATGAGACACCTGGGGATTGAATTGCCATTGTCCTAGACTAGCGGGCAAGGCAGAAGTCTACGGCTTGTGCCACTGCTCCAGCCCCTAAATTATATTCTTATGATTTTGTTGATCAGTTGGTGGCATTTCTAATTTAGGTTACCTCCACTATAGTAAAATTGTATAGAATGATCTTCAAAACATATCTGCCTAAACTGTGTTGGCTAGGAAAACTTACTCTCTCCATATGGTCTTCTATTCTTCATGGAAAAAATGCTTTCAGTAACTAGAAGGAGCATACCCCACTAACCTAAAGGAGCTTGATCCTAGTACTTTTGAAATATCTTCTTCTTTTACACTCGGTATGTATTATCTCATTGCTTAAAGACATCACACTATTAAACTGAATCACTGTGTCAGGTAACTGCTTTAAAAGAACACAATACAGAGGGGATTAATTCATTAGAAAACATACTATCATATGCCATCATCATTTCCTCATTTCTGAAATTCACTTCAAGTAGACAACTCTAAAACCTAATTTAAATTGCTTAGTGGTTATTGCATTTATGGTTTAAAATTAAATTAAGGTCAATAAGACGAAATATGTGAAAGTTTTTCAAGAAAGAGCATGGCAGTTATTTTCATGCTTTTTAGGCAAAAATGAAACTAAGTAAAAGGAAACAATATTACAGAGATAGACTCTTCTATATGTCATCTTTTAGAAAAATAAATGAGTGTGTTAAAACAACTGTGCTTTGGCTTGTCAAAATGACAAATTTTAATTAAGCACATCAGTCATAAGACTTTACCTTGATATTTCATCTATTTAATTTTGACTTGAAATTTAAAAAAAAAACTACTTTATTGTGTGTTGTTATGAGGAAACTCAATTTCTTTGCATGTGCATTTAAATGATGGTAATTACTTAAAATACATATTTATTAGCCACTCATATATATTATATATACATATATCATGTTCTTTTCAAACCTGTTTTGAAATATTGTTGCAAAACATTTCCTTCTCACCAGAAGCCACTACATATGGTCCTCTAATCTTGCGATGATAGGATTTTTGGTAATGTGTGGCCATTGGTATCTGTCCAGAACATCCTTGGTTCCTATTTGAAATAGAGAACATACATTAGATATCCAAAGACCTTCTAGATTTCTAATTTTCTGTGACACCCTATAGATATGCTTTCCATAATTGATGTGGAGAGTATCTTGAGGAAACACTTAAGTACTGAAAACAAACTTGGGCTAAAATTCTGGTTTTGTTCATTACCATGTAACCTTGAACAAAACCTTACAATTTTCTGTTGCCATAGAGAAAGCAAACAGTTAAATGCAACTACATAATGTTTTAAGTCAAACTGTACAAAAAAAGACTCATCATCTCTTTTTAACTATTTACTAACTGGAGTCCATAAAGCAGTTGAAGCCTGCTGGATAAATGGATAAATAGATATAGATTCATTTGAGAACAAGGCTAGAGTCTGAAATTGAATGTTGTTGCTTCACACAAAGGGGAAAACACAGACTGTTGGCGCTAGCACCCATTCCCATCTTTCCATAGTTGCTTCCTCCACTTTCCAATTTTCCTGTGTCTGCTTTTTCAGAGACCTGCGAAATTTCCTTGCACGCTGACAACCAGATTGCTCTGCCTGCCCCTGGCGCTATTATTATTTCAAGTGAAAAGGCATTTCGGGGCCATAATGAGAGTTTAAAACACACCAAAAAAAGCTCCAGGCTGCAGTCAGTTTTTGCATCTACACTGATTCTTGCCACATTTGCAGAAAGTCAAGGAAGTAAGAAAAAGGAAGATTGCATGATCATGGAATGCCGCTACTTAAGGGCCTTATTTACCATTTCGGTGACTTTGTCTTTTAGCTAGCTAAATAGATGACTTAGTATGTTGGTGGGTTGTTGAAAAACACACACACCCACACACACACACAAACCCCCACTTTAGGACAACAATCATGCTACCCTGAGAGAACCCAGGGACCAGCTAATTCCAGCTAATTAGGAATAAAGAGGTGAGAGGGAGAAGTGGGTTTGCATCTGGGTAAGCTCACAGGGTGAGATCCCTGCATGGGTGGCTGCAGCTGGTAAATCTGCATAGTAACACAGCTGTCATGTATCAAAGAAAACACGTCGGAAACATCAGAACCAACATTTCACTCGATATTTTTTCAAAAATCTCAGCCTAAATTTTATTTTCTTACAACAAAAATTGGTTGTCTTGTCTTAGCATTTAGAAAGACATCTATTAACTAAATTTAAACATGCATGCCTAAAGGGTGTATTTCCTGCTGTAAGAGTAAAGTAATATTACAGCTTTTGAAATTCTCGCTTTATTAATCTTTAGGTGAATCCTAAATGTGTCGCATTTGAGCGAGAATTACATAGTTTGGGATCCACACATACTCTATCCACACATACTACTCCTTCTGAGTAGCAAGTGATATTTGAATTCAAGATTTAAAAAAAATATTTTATGGCAGATAACATCTGTTCAATGACCTCTTCTTTGAAACCTGTTTCATTTTATTCTTTCCCAAAATACACCACAATGAATCAAAGAAAACCAGATATTTTGAATTGAATACATACTTTTACATTCATAGAAGAAACGCCATTCTGTTTTTCTTATTTCAATCATTGCAAAAACAAATTTTTGAATGCCTTATTTATGAAGAGAAGCTTAGAGGAAACCAAAAAATTAAAGGCATTATGGTATTTTGTAAGCTATAATGTAATTAAATCCCTGATGTTCTATTTTTATCACAATAGCATATTTTATGCCTCTGATGTGCATTTTATGCACTTTTTGAATTATATAATATTCATCAATAGTTGCAATAAGAGTTTTAATCCCATCTTTAGATCTCTAATTAATTACATTAATAAATGGTTTTTCAGAAGAAGACAAATCTGGGGCCAGACAGTGGCGCAAGTGGTAAGGCCTTGACCATGCTAGCCTAGGACTAACCATGGTTCGATCTCCTGCCCTCCATATGGTCCCCCAAGCCAGGAGTGATTTCTGAGCACATAGCCAGGAGTAAACCCTGAGCATCACTGGGTGTGACCCCAAACCAAAACAAACACAAAAAATGAAGACAAATCCGTGAGAACAAATCCAACCATGTTTGCATTTCTCTGAATCTTTTACCAATCTTATCTGTGTAGAGACATGCACTGATACATTCTCAATTCCACTACTTTATTATAATTCAATTTTTAATGACATAGTGAAGATAATGTGTAAAATTGCATAGCATAAACAAGAGAGATGGAACAAATATATATATATATATATATATATATATATATATATATATACGCATAGCACGTGTACAAAGGATTCAAATTATCAAAGACTCTTCTCAGAAAACAATACAAAAGTTTAACATGTGGAAACAACAGGGAAGAAAGAAAATGTTAACCTTTCCACAGCTCCTTCTCTCCACCCTGTTTGGGGCTACATTCCTATTTTTTCCCACTAGACAGAACAATAGAAATATGATTTGAAGTTGCTCCTCTATTGTCTACCCTATTCCACAATTCACGCACAAAATTATTCCACTACTAATTTTAGTTACTTCCTTTCATATATCCCACAACCAAATCCTAGAACAAGCCCTGACCATGTCCAGCCTTGACTAATGTGGTATCCCTGCCACTAAAGCACTAAGAGGAAGATGGCTTAGTAAAAAACAATATCCAAAACAGCTGGTTGGGTGCTGGAGCGATAATACAGTGTGTACAGTGCTTGTCTTGCATGCAGCTGACCTGGGATTGGATACTCAGCAAACCATATGATATCTTAAGCACCGCTAAGGAGTAATTTCTGAGGGTATTGCAAAAAGGAACCTCTGAGCACGAAAATTACTTAAAAATTAGCCTTTCACAACTAGAAGTACATCCAACTGACATTAAGTGTTGTCTGTTAGATCCTCTTAGTGAGTAGTCACTATAATTAGGACCTAGTAGTACTTGCATCACCACTATGACCTGCCTCAAAGTACATCCTTAACAGATTTAACTTGCCAGATAGAAAACAGATCCTTTGATTCACAAAGGTGTTGTTTAGATAATGCCCTGTTTTAGCTATCTTTTTCTTTTTCCTATCAGGAAAAGGATTGATTGATTTTGGACCTTTTCATTCAGAAATATTACAAATATAATTGATGCTGCTTTATCTTTTGTAATGCTGATTGAATAATTATTTATTGCATGAACAAATTGTATGTGCTTTATTATTCTTTCAACTTTTTGTTTTTATTTTTATTTATTTTTATTTTATTTTATTTGTTTTTTGGGTCACATCCACAGTGCTTAGGGGTTACTCCTGGCTTTGTGCTCAGGAATCACTCCCGGCAGGCTCGGGGGACCATATGGAATGCCAGGATTCGAACCACTGTCCTTCTACATGCAAGGCAAATGCCCTACATCCATGCTATCTCTCCGGCTCCTCCTTCAACTTTTTAAATGAAGGGTTTTTAGCTATTTAGCTGAATTAGTTTGTCTTTTTTTTTTTTTCAGAATAATGAAGACATTCTCATTGACTCATAACTTTGGTTCATAACTGGATCTTCTTAAATGAAGTTTTAGTCTGTTTAAAATTTGCTATTTTTTAATTGTAGTTACTTTATATTTTTGGATTTAGGCCTATACCTAGTGCTCATGACTTTGTACTCAGGGATCACTCCTGGTGCTTCACAGGCAACCATCTGAGGTGTTATGTATTGAAATTGGATCAGCATCATGCAAAGCAAGTTATATACTGAATCTGCTATCTATCTAGTCTTTCTTTCTAACTGCTTTAAAAAGAGTTAAAAAATGGACTTTGGAACTTGGGAAAAGTCAAGAATCTGCTGGACTTCACATTTTTTAGAATGTTCATTGGTGGTGTAGGTCCACAGCATGGGTTAAAAGAGATCTCCCAACTGCAGCAGTATTGGCATTCCAAAATGTCATCCTTAAAAGCTTAATGTTGTGGAACACACTCTTATCTTCAACTACTGCATGTTAGCAAAACCTATTTCATAAATCTTCACAGTCATGACAAATAAACAAGACAAATTTCTCATCAAATGCTTATTGTCATGAAAAATTCACCTACACTGACAAATTCTGGAGTACTTCATGGAGAGTGTTTTTTATTTGCTCACATTTGTGTATCTAAATATGTTTGCATTTTACACTCCCATGACTAGAATGGCACACAAACATCAATGTTTATTAATGATGTTGAAATCATTGAAAATATTTACACCTTCAGACACTAATGAATTTTATTGTAGGAAAACATGATTCTCTATTTTTCATTTTGATATCATTTTATAGAGGACACCTTTCTACTTTTGCAAAGCTCAAAGTTTTACACAGTGATACTTAGTCTCAAGGATTTGTCTGTATCATCAGACACTTTTGATGATCACACCTGGAGTGAGTTTTTGCTTATTATAATCTACAATATTAAGGATGCTATCTTGTACCCTAAAGTAAAGGGCATATTATTACATATTAAACAATTATCTGTCCCAAAAGCTAATCATGCTGATTGAGGAATACTTTTGAAAGACCAAAGTCAAGTCAACCAATTTTATGAAAACCATAGACACCACA
The DNA here is from genome assembly GCA_004027635.1 of Crocidura indochinensis. Classification (NCBI taxonomy): domain Eukaryota; kingdom Metazoa; phylum Chordata; class Mammalia; order Eulipotyphla; family Soricidae; genus Crocidura; species Crocidura indochinensis. Next base: position 34,091 of record PVKC010001419.1, read on the forward strand.
AAACAATTAGTCCTATCATGTCATTAGAGCTTGAAAAGAACATTTTGAAGTACACAGATGTTTAAATGAGTGGTAGAAAATGTTCACAATGTGTTAAGCAAGGTTAGTTTGCATCTTGAAACCAGTATCATTTGAAATTAGGCTAAGGAATTGGTTGCTTGGGCTCAAAAGAAAATGTGAATGCAGCAAAGAATTGGGAATGGGAGCTATGGGGAAACTTAGTTTTGAATACAAGACCAGATAGAACAAATACAAAAAAAAACACGAGTGGGGGGGAGAGAGATAGAAAGAGAGGGAGAGATGGGGGAGAGAGAGAGGGAGGGAAGGAAGGAGGGGGAGAGAGAGAGAATAAAGAAACCCAGAGGGTGAAGAGCGGAGAAGTGGTTTCTTTAAAAGTCTTAGGAGTAAATTATATTAGTGATAAAATCAGTAACAAAATCAAGTACTTCGTTTATAGGAGTGAGATAATCCAGAGACTAATCTTTAACATTGTTTAAAATGACATTGATAACTTTAATGAGAGACTTCTCAAGTGAAAGTCATAAGAAAATGAAAAAAGAGAAAGTATGAATTTGTCTTCAGGAAGCATGCTTACAATTATGTATAAAACAGGAAAGTTAGGGGGGGTAACAGGAAAGTTAAAAGCAGTCTACCACTCTCATAAAGAACATAATGTCTAATAACTGCAATATAGTGACATACAACCACAAGCAGGCACATTTTTGAAGAATATTTTAAACTACAAAATAGTGGTCAGAATACATGGATATGAGATGTGAACTTTTAAGTAGTAAAATAGTCCTCACCACACATCCAAGGTTAAACAGAGAAAAACACACTTAAAGAAAAGTATTTATAATTGTCACTAGTGTGTGGTAAATAATACTGACAATAAACTAGTGTGTTTTGCTTTTAAAAATCAGAGAAAACATTTTAAGAGAACACTTTGGCACTGATTAAAGAAATGTATGTGAGTGAGTGTATGTGTTGTGTGTTGTGTCTGTGTTCTTTCAATTGGAAGCAATGAGAACAGTTTTTGTACATTGAGGGGAGAAAGCCAGTATACACAGAAAGGCTGAAGATACAGGAGCATGAGTGATTGATGGAGAATATCCCTGAGAGACCGGGAGGGGATGGAATCCAGATCACAGGTGGTGGGATTAGCCTTGGCTAAGTGGAGAGACATCGTTTCAACTGAAAAATGAGGGAAAGAGGTAAGGATGGATGTGGGTGCTGATAAGAATGTAGAGAGGCAAGGGCAGGAAGTTGAGGGAGTTGCTGTCTGTTGGCCTCTATTTCCTTTGTGAAGTGGAAGGTGAGGTCATTTGCTGAGTGGGGTCAAGGGTTTACTGAGAATGATGGGGATTTGGAAAAGTTGCTAAGGAAGAACAAGAGAGGAAAGGGACTTGGGACATATAGATAGATTGTTTGGCTGACTAGAGAGGCCTGCTAAGCCTAAAGACTTAATTTTTAACTAGGGCACCATTTCCACCTTCACTATTTCTGTATCCATATGACTTCTACTAGCAACATTAATTTTAAATCAATTTTAATTAAATTAATTTCCCTAGCAAAACTAATTTCTGCAACATTATTTTTAAAATAATGAAAGCAAATAGTGAGACCATTTAGCAGGATGAGAAATTTGGAAAGTGACTGAAGAAGCACCAGTCCTTTGAATGAGTCCAATGAGAAAGATTAGTTTATATTGAAAGTGGAAAGAAACAAAAATCAAAAGAGGACTGAGAAGAATGAAATACCCATGGGACTTACAAGTCATAGTCGTGGGTAATGGGCCATGGGCCATGGACAAAGAGAAATCATAAAGGATTTGGCTTAATAATGGAGTATTAGAAAGTAAGATTCTAGGGATGTAAAGTAGTAAGTAAAGAAGGTGACAGTACGTCAACCTATGTTTTCATAGACATTCATTGTTAGTGTGGTCACCAACAGTGAAAACAAAACTCCAAGTCACAGGCAACACACAAAAGCTAAATACAAGTATATACTATCACATAAAACTATTACTTATAAAATATGCACATATATAAATAACAGAAACAAATATATAGACAAATAGTGATACATATTTACATACTATTATGACAGAAAAATAGTGCAAAACTAAAACCTAAAGGAGATCAAATACCTTGAATATTAGCATATTAATAACCAATAGCAATAATGTTGTTGATCTGTGGTGGATTTTACTCTTCTAACAAATATGCAGATTTGTTGATGACTTTAAAATGCTTCAGGTTCCCTTTGATAAAGAAACTCAATTTTAAAGTATATTCTTGGACTATAATGAGAAAAGTGACTTGAATTTAAATAAAAAGAACACTTGGAGTAAAGAAAAATGTCTATGTATCAATAACATGACTATGCATGTTATAAACGTTAACAGGAATTTTTAGCTAATGATCATGTATTATATACAAATAGGGTTCCAGAATTAAGGATTTGATTTACTAAACATTTAAATATGTTTACACTACTAAATATTCCAATAGTACTATTTCCTCAGTGGTTGGGACATAATAGCTAACATATACAATTTTACAGAAACAATTACGTTGAATTTTGACAAACTACCTGCAAAATAGGTACCATTATTATTTAAAAAGTACAAATTTAAAAGTGGGACAACATGGTTTCAAAGAGTTAAGAAATGTGTCTATTATTGTACAGCCAGTAGACCCAGAGTTTGAATTCAGATTCCATATCACTTCTTGTCATTCATTGTTCCAGGTTGCCCTCAGGCGAGATTAGTTTACCAGTTAATCAAGTTTTGATATTTTAGTCTTATAAATACCTCATGGGTTAATATTTCTCTGTTTATTCTACTGCAAAAATCTGGCCCTGCCTATTCTCTCTATCAACTACATTAGAGTCTCTAGTCTATCCCTGCTAGTCTGACTTATTTAAATAATTGAAAACACGTGACTGGTCAGGGTCAATGATTACTAATTAGATCACATTAGCATTGACAGCGAAGACAAACCTTAAATCTTCATCAAGCTTCTTTTGGGGGGGGTGTTTTGGTTTCTGGGCCACACCCGGTGACGCTCAGGGGTTACTCCTGGCTATTCGCTCAGAAGTCGCTCCTGGCAGGCACAGGGGACCATATGGGGAACCGGGGGATCGAACCACGGTCCTTCCTAGGTTAGCACAGACAATGCAGGCACCTTATCTCCAACGCTACCGCCCGGCCCCTCATTAAGCTTTTGATTCCAAGAGCATCTGGGTTTTCCTAGAGGGAGTCCTATCTCGTGTCTACACTCACTTCTATCTGCTATGACCCAACTTACCTACTACAATAGCCTCCAATGGTGTTTGCCTTCAGACTATCAAAACTTAAAAAACAGCCAGCCAGAGGTACTTTGTATTCCTTTTGTCATTAATGATATTCTGTCAGAATTGAGAAGAATTCCCACTTCAAATGCTAATGTCCATTTTACCACAGGAATGTCTGTGCCCCTTTTCTCCAACAATGCTCTTTCACCTTTTTCCTGATGGACTGACCAGCTGGAGATTAAATAGCCTTTCAGACCAAATAGAGGGTAGAACTACTTCATCATTCTTCATCTTCTTTATCTCTTTCTTCAGATATCAGTAGAATTTCTAATTTCTTCACAAAATGAACACAACAGAAACTTCACAAAAATGCTCAGCAATATAAGGAACACATTGACATTGACAGGATGAAGGATTACTCATGTTTCATTGTCATGGCCCATTGATTCACCAATTAGTCTTTAAATTCCCATTCAACAAACACCGAAGCATATAAAGTACCTCTTTCTTTTTTGCTTTTGTTTTGGGAGTTGTCAAACCCAATAATGTTTAGTGGTTATTCTGGGCTCTACAATCAGAAATCATTCATGGTGGGCTCAGGGAGACATACAAGGTGCCAGAAATTAAACCTGACTTGGCTGGTTCAATCTACCCACTGTATAATTTATCTGGCCTTGCATTGTCTCTATTAAATGCAAGTGTAAACATGCTTATTTAATCTTAAAACTTGCATATTAGTACTCATTGTTTTCAAAATGAAGTTAGATTGCCTCAAAATGGGTTAAAGAAAATGATTTAAATGTTTTAATTAGATGCTCATTTATTTTTCTTCATGCTGCAATCTTCTCCATCCAAGTAATGTTGTGATTATCATTGTATTACGATGATCACTAATAATAATTACTGTAACACTAAAGTTATTACAGTGATAATAATCATCACTAGATATATCCATGCTGTACGGTGTGCTCACTCTTAAGGAAGTAAGCACTACGGTATAGAACTCAGGCTTGCTGCATATAAAACATGTACTACAGCCATGTGACCTATCTCATTATTAGCATTTTTATATATTATTAGTTTATAATGTCATGAATATAAACTTAAACCAAAGAAACTTAGACAAGCTCTTAAATTAAAATGTTAAGCATTGTTTGATCATTTCATATTATTCATTTAGTCCTTGGAAATATTTTAAAATTCCTTTGATGGGGCCGGTGAGGTGGCGCTAGAGGTAAGGTACCTGCCTTCCAAGCGCTAGCCAAGGAAGAACTGCGGTTTGATTCCCCCAATGTCCCATATGGTCCCCCCCCAAGCCAGGAGCAATTTCTGAGCACTTAGCCAGGAGTAACCCTTGAGCATCAAACAGGTGTGGCCCCAAAAACCAAAAAAAAAAAAATTCCTTTGCTTGTGGTATTTGTATCCCAATTTGAATTAGACAAAAAAATTCTACTAGCCTACATTGAAGTGTCAGTTAGTGAACACTTGAAAGGGAATTAAACGTAACAAACAGAACAGCACAAGATAAAGCAAGAATGTAGGGGGCCAGAACATTGGCATGGTAGGAAGTTTGCCTTGCTATGCACTAACTTAGGACTGGCTTCGGTTTGATCCCTGGGCATCCCATACGGTTCCCTCCCACCCACTCCTGACCCCGAGCCACAGTGTAACCCGAGCCAGGAGCAATTTCTGAGCAAATATCCAGGAGTAACCCGAGTGTTAACAGGTAAGGCCCAAACGTCCCCCCCGCCAAAAAAAAAAAAAAAAAAGGTGTAGGATGAGAAAGCAGAAGAAAAGGAGTTTCACTTCACTTTTAAAAACTTAATTTTTTTCTACAAGTAATAATATAATTGGACAACTTACTAGTTTGGGATTATATGAACCCTGCCTAAGAAAGTGCTGTATAAATTATTAGAATGATATTAATTAATGCTCTATTAAGCACCTTTCTATTTACAATTTTAAAAAAGCATAATAAACATTTTCCTGTGTACTACTTTCATATTATAAGGATAAAGAACAAATTTCTAATGATGTTTAATATTGGTAGTTTCTTAGTTTAGTTGGTAACAACCATTAACCATTATAATTACAACATTAGTGTACTAATATATGGTCAGTACCATTACAGACCATAAAAATTACAATTTTTTTTTTGGTTTTTGGGTCACACCCGGCATCGCTCAGGGGTTACTCCTGGCCCTATGCTCAGAAATCGCACCTGGCAGGCTCAGGGGACCATATGGGATGCCGGGATTCGAACCACTGTCCTTCTGCATGCAAGGCAAATGCTTTATCTCCATGCTATCTCTCTAGCAAAAAATTGCAACATTTTTACATTCTTCTATTCAACACTTTTGAAAACTTTATTTATGACTTAGTGTTATTATCTCCAATTTAGAGATGGGTTAAATTTTATTATTTCCTACCAAATAGAGTTTGATGTTCATACCCAGTAATCAATTGTCACTAGAAACAATTATTAAAAATGTGTAATGAAGTTACACGTAGTTGTTGATATATGTAAATGATTTATGGCAACTAGGGATACTGTGTAGGAAAACTTATATGCCTTTGACTGTTATGGACCTTGCAATTAAGAAAAATAGTTCCAAGCAGTTTATAATATGGTAATGAATGTATAAGCTGATCAAAATTATTGATCCACTAAAATAAATTCAGATAATTATGAAAAGATATAGAGTAGAGGTATCATAATATTTATAAATATTTTTCTTGAAATCCTGATAACCATGCAGGGTATTTTTTTTGTTTTGTTTTGGGGTCACACCCAATAGTAACTCTTGGCAGGCTCGGGGACTATAGATGATGCTAAGATTAAACCTGGGTTGGCAACATTTAAGCCAAGTGCCTGACACATCTTCCTACCTCTCTGGCCCCTCATACAGGGTAATGGTAAAAAAGACAGACAGAAACAAACAAAACAAAACAAAGCAAAACAAAAAAATACATATTAGTATAACAATTACAATAAGATTCAATAAAATTTATTTATGAAAGCAAGATGCAATTCTTCAAAAATGTCACAAAAAAATGGAATCCCATAAGCTCAGTATTTGATTGTTGCTGGAGATGAGCACTATTGAAAAAGCCTTTGGCCTTGGCCATGATCATGAAGATGAGAGAGAAGTTGATTGCTGACCCAAAAACCTCTGAGTGGTAGTTGACTAAAGAGCAGTCTACATATTATTTTAACATAATAAACTAGGGTTTGAGAGATAGTACAGTGGGAAGATCATTGGTCTTGCAAGTAGCCAATCCATGGCACCACATATGGTACCCCAGCCCACCATGTATAATTCATGAGCTCAAAGCCAAGAGCACCACCTGTTGTGAACCCAAACAAACAAAAACAAAAGCAAAACCATTAATAATGGCATAGTATTAGATTAGAATTATAACTCAATCATCGTATGTAATCCAATCTACATATAAAATCCAAATAGCAGATAAGGTTATTTATAAGGCCTTGCATGTAGTTAATCCTGATTTGAACCCAAAACCTTCTGTAATTTCCCAAACTCCACCAGAAATGACCAAATTGAAGAATCTGGAGTCAGCCCTGAGGACTGCCAAAATATTAATAGTAATTAAATACCTTCCTCTATTAATAGAAACATAAAACAGTTCAGTTTAAATTACAGTAATGATTATATTATTTTTGCAGTTATATGAAACTTACCAGTTTGTGAAAAATTACCTGACATACACATTTAACCCATTTTATAAAGATGGTCTGACATAGTTTTTATTTTTTTTATTATTATTCTTTTGGTTTTTGGGTCACACCCAACAGTGCTCAGGGGTTACTCTTGACTCCATGCTCAGAAATTGCTCCTGGCAGGCACGAGGGACCATATGGGGCACCAGGATTTGAACCGATGACCTTTTGCATGAAAGGCAAACGCCTTATCTCCATGCTATCTCCCGGGCCCCGATGGTCTGACATATTAAGTAAATTTTCCCTAATTTGCAGTTATAAAATAGAAAGACTGATGTCTATAGTCAAAAGTTTTCACTTTGAACTTGATACTTTTTTAATTATTTAAATTTAATTTTAAATGTTGAATTTTGTCTTAGAGAAGTGACTCAATATGAGACTTATCCTAGAAAAAAGACATGGCTACCTTTTCATTTAATACTTTAAAAGTACATGTCCTGTTATTGCCAATTTCACTAAGTTACTGAAGTAAGTTATTGTTTAACTAAGTTTTTGTCTCTTAAGAAAAGTGCAAATCCCATGAGATTTCATTCTATATCTTCATTTGGACTCTGGACCAGAAGACTTTTATCATAAATTTGCATATGCACTCTGAACATTCTTTTTACACCAGTTAGAACTTTCTTTGTCTTTTTAGTTCCTTTCTATTGATCCTGCTTCTTTTGGTTCAGATATACCTTGTTTGAAGCTTTCCTTAGTTCTCTTAAACTTTAACTCTATACCATGATGATCCACCATAAACACCCATAGCCCTTATCCCAGTTGCTCATTTATACTTGGGTAAAAACTTGGTAAATATTTACTTTACTGTATTGTTTACCCACAGGAAAATGATTATTTTTGTCCCATATTTTAAGTTTCAAATATAGTACTCAACATCTAATGCACACCTTTTACTAGCATCTACTGTACCTCTTAATGAAACGTGACTGAGAAAATTATTTATTAATTTAATTTCAGCAAAATAAAAAAGCTGTATATCTCAATTTATTTCAAATTTCTCCCATTTAAAAAATATAATTGTTTTAAGTTAGAATTCCTTTAATGGGATTTAACTTTAGCCATGAAGAAATATTTACAAATGGATTCATTTGCCAAATTAATATAGTATTTAGAGATACATAACAAGAATCAGTAAATATAGTCTAGGATCATGATTGAAATTATTATTAAAATTATTAAAAAATTAAAGCTTCGGGGCGGCGGAGGCATTAGAGGTAAGGCATCTGTTTTGCCTGCGCTAGCCTAGTACAGACCTCAGTTTGATCCCCTGGCGTCCCATTGGGTTCCCCAAGCCAGGAGCAATTTCTGAGCTCATAGCTGGAGTAACCCCTGAGTGTCACCGGGTCTGGCCCAAAAATGAAAAAAAAAGAAGAAAAGAAAAAAATCAAGCCTATAATTATTGTAAAATTATTATTAAAAATCCACTGCACAGAGCAGTTTTCTTGATCAGACTAGTACTGATTTAGCAAAAATTTTTTTTACAAAGTCTAGGTTAAGCTTGTACTTCATTCAACACTTGTAAAATTCAAAAAGAGCAGTTCTTTAAAAAGAATTGCTTATGTTTAAAAGCCTAAAGAAGCATAGATTAAATAATACTCCATATCTTCCTTTTTTTATTTTTGGTTTTTGGGCCTTACTGAGTAACTCTCAGGGTTTACTCCTGGCTATGCGTTTAGAAAGCGCTCCTGGCATGGGGGACCATATGGGATTCTGGGGATTGATCCCAGGTCAGTCCTAGGTTAGCCGAGTGCAAGGTAAATGCCCTAATGCATGTCCAGACCCATCATCTCTTTTATTTTTCATTAACAAAATGTTTCAGGGGAAAACAATCATTAACTTTCACATACTTTGTGAGTAAAAATGAATTAGAACATAAAGCAATGTATTTTTTGGAATTTGATGTTTTTGATAATTTATGGTTTTAGAGACTAGAGGAAAATATGGTGATAGCCTTAATATATTAATTAAGATGTCTTCTTGGGCTCAGAGATGTGAATATAACACTTAATGCATGATTCTGCAATTTATGGTCCAATACATATGACTCAACTTGTGCTATACATACTTAAACCCATAGATTTCCAAAAAAATTGTTCAAGATATAGTCATTTTGATTGACTTATTAGTTATAAATGTAAATTATAATTACTGGGATATTTTATAACTATTTATTCTTTTATTCCCCTTAAATCATGATTCATAAAATATTTTAGAAATTGATAATCTCTGGTGAAATAATGGGCAGAATCTCTAGAAATTACACATCTATATTTGTACAATTTGTGCACAATTTTACAGTGTATATATATGTATATATATACATATATACAGTAGAATTCTTCCAGAAATCCTAGACTGAAAATGCCTATTCAATATATATCCATCTAATTCTTGTGTCTTAAGTAGAAGTGATTTATATTGCTTGTCATCTTCCTCATTATTATTTGTTTTATATCTGGACTCTAATTATCAAGAATGAAGAATAAAGGAAATTCTCAAGAAATTCATCATAGTCAAACTAAACCTCTTTCCCCCTCTTTATCTTCAGGCTATTATTTCTAGACCAGTGCTCTATTGTTCATGTTGTACTGTTCATTGGCTAGTAACCAGACAGCGGATGCTAGTTTAGGCCATTGCATAATTTCATCTTCCTCTAGGCTGTTATGTAATTAAAATAAGTTCAACCTGTTCTCTTCAACTTTATATGTTCTACCAGACAATTGTAAAACTTTAAAAGCTGAAAGCCAACAAAGGACAAAATATAATTTGTTTACTTTTTATTGTGAAAGAAATTACGCATCTTGCACCACTTATTTCATTCCAAAAATTCAATGTGGTCTATTTTGTTGAGCAGAGAAAGATAAAAAAATTCTCATTAACTTATTTAAAACAGTTCTTTCTCAAGAGCAAGGTAAAGCTGCTACATTTAAAATGTTTGTAATGCAACCAATCATTCATAGTTATAAACGCAGAGTTGTAACTGACAGCATTTTTTTCACAGTAATTCATGTCAAAGGATCTCATTAAAGATACGAGAAGCCTTTATAAATACCTTTGTAAATAGGTAAAAACACTCACTAATATTTTACTGATTAAGGAACAATGTTGTTAAAAAGATTCAGCTATCTAGTATTAAACCTCTGGCCTTCAATCCAGTACTACTTGTTACACACCATATAGCCTCTAACTGTGTCCCCAAATAAACAGTGGTTACACTTAAAACCAGTGTCCTCTGATTTTGCTGGGGATGCTATAGCCAAATGCTTTGTAGTGTTAGCTTCTTGTTGCCCTGTGATGGTGTGAGTCCAGCTGATTTTAAAGTGCTCATAGGTTGATATTCAAAGTATTTTTTTACCCCCAATTTCACATTTCCTTTTTTGATGTTTTGCATTGTTTGTTGAAATGAAAAAAAAATACGCTAGCAAGAATCTTTGTTTGGAATTAGAAGGATGTGTGTCTCACTGAAATAAAACAGTGAGTGAGACATGGGTGCAACAATATGTGCACCTTGAGCATGCCCTGGTGTGCAGGAGGCCACCCTAACCCTGGAAGCAGGTTGGTGAAAAATAACATGCGATTACTTTCTGTGGAGTTCAAACTTGTTAATCCAGAACCTTCTCAACTAAACACTAAAAAATGTGATATTCCAGAAATATGGCCCCTTGCTATGGGAATAAGGCCACAAGAAGCAGTCTTCCATGTTTGTTAAAGGAGTCTCTGCCTTGACCATATGTTTATTTAACAAACGTGCATGTCACCTCCAAAATCTGAAACAGGGATTTATTTAGCACAAGCAGTGTTTTGCAAGTTGGTCTAAAGCAAAAATAATGATTCAAAACAAGTTCTTTAAACATTACCACTCATTTGTGTACTATAGGTGTGCTATAGGTGGTACAATATTAAGAAACGTTGGGGGTTGGAGAAATAGCATGGAGGTAGGGTGTTTGCCTCGCATACAGAAGCACTGTGGTTTGAATCCAGGCATCCCATATGATCCCCCGAGTCTTCCAGTAGCGATTTCTGAGTATAGAGCCAGTATAGACCCCTCCTAAGCTCTGCTAAGTGTGACCCAAAAACCAAAAACCAAAAAAAAAAAAAAAAAGGAAAAAGAAGGCTAGGGGGGTGGCAGCATGGAGATGGTACAGCTGAACTACATCATCATAGCATCAGCCTTTGAATTCAGCTGTCTGTCTTGGTGGAGGAGAATCATGTGGGGCTCTGAGCACTCACACCACCCCTTCAAGTCAACCATATAATATTGAGTCATATCTCAGAAAGTGAATCTCATCTCATATTTAGAATAACTGCTTTTACACTGGTACAATTGTTCTTACTCCTGATAATTTTAAGAAATATATTTATAAATGTTTATATTAGTTTACTTACATCATAGTGGGTACTCTCAAACAGTGCTAAGATATCAGTGGACTCAATTGGTGATTCTTGGTCAAGTAGATGGATGGTCGGTTGAATGCAAGGAGTTGAGAGAATGCTACTGTAAACTTGAGATAACTTATACCAGGAACCACAGTGGAGCTAAGGAAAACCTCCAAGCCCAGGAGATCATTCAATGCTTTGACACAAACCCAGGTTGTGGTCTGGGTAGATTCATTTAAGTTCAATTGTTTGGATATAGTCATACAATTGTACAACCAGCAACACAGTTCATTTTTAGAATGTTTTGCATCATCCTTTAAAAAAATTGTGCCCATCAGCAATAATTAACCAATGTTACCCCTCAACTGCAGGCAACCACTAATTTGCTTCCTTTCTTCATAAACTTGTCTACTCGGGACATTTCATGTAAACAGAATTACACAATACAGGGTCTTTGGTGACTTTTCAGCCTAGCATCATGGTTTCATGGTTACCTCTATGCATCAGAGGTAGAATATTTTAACCCCTTTCAAATATACAAAGTTAAGTATTAGATACAGTCAATCTGTCATATATAACACCCTCAGGACTTTTTTAAACAGTGGAAATTTTAGCTTGACCACCAATAGTGGCCCAAGCTTGCAACAACTCACTTATTTGCTGTGACTTTTGACGGCATGCTGAGATAATGGTGAAGAATCTTTGTTATTGGCTGCTAAGGCCCAGAGGAGAGGTAGGCCTGAAGGCCTTCAGCAGGTTCTGTTTGATGCTGCAGAATTTGGCTGGTCAGTAGGCCTGGCTCCTGGGAAGCTTCAAATGGGTCCAGCTCAATTCTGAAAGCTGCTACTTCTTCATCTACAGGTAGGCTTTCTAGCAATGGAAATTCTGCTTGTGTCATTGGGGTCAGATTAACTCTGAACCAGTTTCAGAAAAGGATTAAAACAACAATTTATGAAATAACAGAGATCCCAGATATTTGAGGTATCTGTGGAACTATCTGAAAGCTGATCTCAAACAATGGAAGGAGTGCTGGAGGCATAATGAAGCAGCACTTGATTTTTCACAAAGCCCCTTCAAGGCCCCACAAAGACCCCTCAAAGGCCAGGCTGAGCTCCTGCATGGAGTTTACCAGAAGTTGCTCATGGTTTTCTTGCCTAAGCAAACAGAGAATACCAAAATTTTGCAAGAGGTTCTGCTCTGATTTGCTGGGTGCAAGGTTTGAGGTACTTAAACACCTATTAAGCATCTTCCTAAGATGCAATATACTTGCTTGTTTTTGAAAATTGCATTGAAGCATAAGTCTTTCATTGCCTTTGTGGTGAAAGTTAAGAAGCAGTTATTCAATGACTAGAGATCCAAAATGCCTCAAGGTATTTTGCTTCTCTGACTTGTGGCTGGAGTCCAACCAAATCCCTCCTTTTCCTTTTTATAAATTTTGATTTATTTAAAAGATTATTATTATTATTGTCTTTGTTGTTATTTTGATTTTGGGGCCACACCAGGCAGTGCCCAGGGATCTATGCTTCAGGTTCTGTGCTCAGTAATTACTACTCCAGCCAGGCTCCATGGGATGGTGGGGATCAAAACTGGGTAGGCCAAGTGTAAGGCAAGCACCTATCTACAGTGCTATTGACCCTAGAATATATTATTTTTATTTTTGTATTTTTGGTTTTTGGGTCACACTCCTGGCTCTAAGCTCAAAAATCGCTGCTGGCAGGCTTGGGGATCATATTAAAATGCCAGAATTCAAACGACCATTCTTCTCCAATCAAGACAAGCACCTTTTCCATGCTATTTTTAATTAAGTCACTTTGAGATAGAAGAACTCCTTTAAATTTTTTTTAGATTTTTATTGTGGTAAAAGTGAATTACAAATCTTTCACAGTAATAGTTAAGGCACATTTTTGACAATGAATGAGGGACATTCCCACCACCAGTGTTGTCCTCCCTCTATACCTGTTCTCAGCATGCATCCCACTTCTCCCTATTTTACCCCATCCCCCATAATGCTAGTGGAACTGTTCTCTAGTTGTACAGCTTGTTGTAGATTGGGTGTCAATTCTGTTGTCATTGACTTTGGATTTGGTATTAAAGTCTATTTTTTATTTACACCAAATGAACATATGACTGTGTGGTATTGGTACAGAAGAATACCTTTAATTAGACATATCATTGTAGGGTAGGCTACTCAGTGCTAGCTACACTTTCAGGGATCAGGTCTGGGCCTCAGAGTCTGGAAGAAACCACTACAACCTGGCAACTGGTTTTGGGTACCTGGAACCTCCCACTTTGGTATGAAAAACTGGGCTCTTTTCTTCCACTATGCCTGGCTTATTACCCACTTCCCACCTGCCTGGGCTCTGAGACTCTGTCTTCTACAAACCTTACTTCTCCCCACATACCATGTAGAAGCCTGATTCTGCTTTGCCTGGAGATGAGTAAGTCTAGGCTTCTGGATTCTCAATTTCCTGGTAAGTGGACCTTGAACCCCTTCTTTGCCTGTGTGCTTAAAATCCCAGGGCTCTTAACTTTTAAATAAATGTCTGAAAGAACTGCCAACTTTGACAGTATTCAATGCATATAGAAGAAGTAGAAATTTGGACTGAGTCCATCTGGGGGAATGAGAACCAACTGGAGACTGTGTCTTTCTCCTACAATAGTTAAATTAAGTACAAGATCCAGGCCACCTCTTTTTTGCAATGGATACTCTGACCACTTTGAAAACTGCAGGTTTACAGAGACTAGCTGATGTCGATTCTCAGTGTTTTCCTTTGTACCTGCAGTGTTCTCTTTAATATCACCAGAGTGTTTGTGAGTTCACAGACATCAACCTAGGATCCTTCTAAAAGTTGGGTTGAGTGATATTAAGGTGCTGGTCTTACATTCAGTCAACTCTGATTCCATCCCTGGCACCTCATGGGGTTCCCACATATGACCCAAAACAAACATGGGACTTGCTTCTCACATCCTCTTTTTGAGTCAATGCCTCAATAATCCAAGTTCTCCAGATTTTGGAAAGAAGTTTGAGTATTGTTGCATGCAAACTCAGATGCAAACTAGGCTCTCAGCTGCTGAACACTGTCCTTGATATATTCCCACTTTTCATTAGTTTATTTTGTGTGGTTGAGTGGCCTCATTATGTTTTATGACTAGAATTCTTGGTCAGCTACCTTTTATTCAAATATACTCTCCCAATCACTCATCTGCCTTTTGGCATTTTGAGTAGATATTTTCCTTTTGCTGTGCGAAAGTTTTTAATCTTTTATGAAGTACCATTTGTTTATTCCGGATTTTGTTTTCCTTTTTCAAGGGTTTATTCTTTTCACAATACATTTATAATATTGAAGTCCAAAAGTGTGTCACTTTTTTGTCCTGTGTATCTTATAGTACAAAATTCCCTATCCAAGTCCTTCTTTCACTTTAATTTTTATGTATGATGCTAAGTATTGGTTTGATTCTCTCTGTCTCTCTCTCTGTGTCTGGAGCTCATGTGTATGTGTGCGTGCGTGCGTGTGTGTGTGTGTGTGTGTGTGTGTGTGTAGCATGTGGCTGTCCATTTTCCCAACACTATTGGTTAAAGAGGCATTCGTTCATTTCTCATTCTTATGTTTTGGTTACTTTTTCATAGATTAGATATCTGTATGAGTTAGGGTTAATATTTGGACTCTAGTCTGCTGTTCTATATGTCTGTTTTGTTCCAATAAAATGCTTTATTTTTGCTTCTTGGTAGTGTAGTTTTAAGTCAGTGAGGGCGAGGACATTTTCCCTGTCTTAGAATGACTTAGGCTATCTGGATAATCATGTTTCCATACATATTTGAGAATTTTTGCTCTATTTCTTTGAAAAATTCCATTTTGTTGGTGATCATTTATTTATTTTTATTTTTTTATTTTTTTGATTTTTGGGTCACACCCGGGAGTGCTCAGGGGTTACTCCT
This sequence comes from Crocidura indochinensis, assembly GCA_004027635.1. Lineage (NCBI taxonomy): Eukaryota > Metazoa > Chordata > Mammalia > Eulipotyphla > Soricidae > Crocidura > Crocidura indochinensis. The sequence goes on from PVKC010001419.1 coordinate 49,447, forward strand.
GGCTCCATGCTCAGAAATTGCTCCTGGCAGGCACGGGGGACCATATGGGGCACCGGGATTCGAACCAATGACCTTTTGCATGAAAGGCAAACACCTTCGCTCCATGCTATATATATATATATATATATATATATATATATATATATATATATATATATAGCATGGAGCGAAGGCGTTTGCTAAAGTATATAAACTATATATATAGTTTGTTTGTTTGTTTTGGGGCCACACCAAGTGACGCTCAGGGGCTACTCCTGGCTATGCGCTCAGAGGTCCTGGCTTGGGGGACCGTATGGGAAACCGGGGTTAGAACCACGGTCCGTCCTAGGCTAGAGCAGGTACCTTACCTCCAGCGCCACCACCCGGCCCTTTTATATATATTTTTAAGTAGCATAACTTTTTTATATGTTTATTTTTCCTTTTCAATATTAAAGCATATTTTCCATTATTGATATTTTTCTATTTGTTTTAGTAATATATTATTGTTTTGGGGGTCTAGAGTTTTTTTGCCTTCTCTGGTTGTCTCCTAGGAATTTTATCTTTATTTAACACAGTTTTGAATTAAGATTGTTGTCTTATTTTCAATTTCCGTTAATTTATTATGTATAGAAGTTAACTAAGTATATATAACTATTGATTTTGTATTCTGCTGTTTTACTGAATTTGGTAATTATTTTTAATTGTAGTTTTAAGGAGTCTATAGATTTTCTGAGTATATTATGTCATTTGAAAATAGTAAGTTTAGTATTTCTTTTCCAATCTGGATCGATTTTGTTTGTTTTCCTTGCCTAATTTCTCTAGGTAGGACTCCCAAGATTATATGGAAAAGTAATGGTGAAAGTGTACATTCTTGTATCAGATCCATGTGAATAGCTTTCAGTTTTCTACCTACCTATTCAATTGATATAACTTATCTGCTGATAATACCAATTTTGTTGTTGTTATTGAGATATTACTTGATTTGGAGTATTTGGGAAGAACTGTAATTTGGGATTTGTCTATTTACTATCACAAAATTAAAGGCATCTTTTCAATATGTTCACATATATGAATACAAAATGTGGTCAGCATACATGACTATGTTGTATATATTTTAAATTCTTTTTTAACTATATATACACAAGAAAACAACATTTTAATCTTTGTATTTATATGCAGTTTTGGGCTACAGCAAGTTCAAGGCTTACTCCTGACTCTATGTTCCAGAATATCATTCCTGACATGGTTGGGTGCCACAGTTTGAGCCCAACTCAGCTGCATGCACGGAAAGCATCATATTTACTGTACTATCATTCTGACCCCTTCATCACATCATTTTGTTGTTGTTTTGGGGGGTGAGGCTA
>PVKC010001420.1:0-50895 GCA_004027635.1 Crocidura indochinensis
GCCCCCCCCCCAAAAAAAAAAAGAAAAGTAGAAGAAGAGATATGTGAGTGGAATATATCCAGTTTCAGAAGAAGCACAAGAGGAGATTGACAAAAACTGAGCCTCCAAGGACTGCTATTATCAGTTACACCTGGGAGTTTGGCAGAAACTTGGCAGTAAAATGCCATTTTCTTTCTGGATCTACTGAAGAAAAATATATATACATATACATAAATAATATTTATTGTTGTTGTTTGCTTATTGTTTTGGGCCATACCTGGAGGCACTCAGGGATTACTTCTGGCTCTGTGCTCAGAAAATGCTCCTGGCAGCTTAGGGGACCATATGAGATGTAGGGAATAAAACCCTGGTCAGCTGCATGCAAGGCAAACGCCCCTACCCACTATGCTAACTAACACAAGAAGAATGATATAGCTCTATACCCAAAGCACAGACTCAACAACACTGAAAACATGAGGTGTGGAAATATTGTAAGCCTAAAACTCAACAATCAGTAACTTTGTAAATCACACTTCTTTTCACTAAATAAAATATTATTTAATAAAATGAGTTCTATGAGATTTCTGTTAGAAGACTAAAGACAGATGTCTGAGCAATCTTGATGGGATAAGTATAGACCAAGGTCCTGAGGTCAGTGAGGAAGACATGCTTGAAGAACTCACAGAAAGCTGCCATGAAGGAAGCATGAGAGCTTGGTGCATTTGAAAAGGGCTGGAGGACACAAGGAGTAAAAACTTCTGCCTCTCAACAGGATCAGGCACTCCTCTTGGCATTCACTAACTGCTTTCAAAACAAATACTCATCCTTTTTATAGTTGCTGAAGGGCAAATTCCTTTAATTCCATTGAATGAACCGAGTTCTTATAGCACAAGTGGGAACAGCTCTGGTTCTCCACAGTGAAACAACAGTGAAACAACTTTCTTGCAAAACCTTCATCTGAATGTGTATAAGAGATCATATCAACACTTGATGTTTCAGAGGCCCTTCCACAACAGAAAGACCAGAACTAGGAAAAATTGGGGACTACACTCTGTATTTGATGCAAATTAAAAGTCCAGTGTATAGGAGTCCCTGATAATAAATGTGATCATTATACCAAGGAATCTGATGAACACTTCATCTAGTAATTTGAAAACTTAATGGAATGCGACCTAACAGGTTTAATCAGACTGCATTCAAAAAGCTGTACCAAAGGAATGGTAGCAATAAAAATACTTGAGAAAGGGGCCAGGTAGAAAGTATAGTGCACTTGCTTTGCATACCTGGGTTTGAGCCCCAACAGAAGTGATTCCTGAGCACCACCATAGGTGACCCCAACACACACACACACACACACACACACACACACACACACACACACGGAGAGATAAAAAAAATTCAAAACATTGGGGCCGGAGAGGTAGGGTGCTTGCCTTGCACGCACTAACCTAGGATGAACTGCAGTTTGATCCCCCTGCATCCCCTAAGCCAGGAGCGATTTCTGAGCACATATCCAGGAGTAACCCCTGAGCATCACTGGGTGTGCCCCCCCAAAAAATTTTCAAAACATTAATGTGGCTACAGAACTTATCCCTAAAGATAGGGTGAAAAACCAGCCATGGCCAGAAGCCTCCTCTGTACTGACAGTGAACTTCGTGGCATGACAACCTTCAACAAAATGGAAAATTTACAATGTGGAGTTGACCTGGATCAGAGATGCATATTTAACGTATCTCAGCAACAGCTTAGGGAGTCAGGAAGACTTGAGAGTATCTTGAGTAATATATTAGATAGATTAGCTCCGATTCAAGTCAATAATTCCCCAAAAGAAATGCCCAAGAGGAAGCAATACAGACCTACAGACTACAACTTCTGGTTCTTTGCTATAACTTGCTTATTACTCATCACATCAGGAATCAAGGTATTCTGGCAAAAGTTCCTTGTATGATAAACTGGATAGCAAAGATGGAAGCCTATAACTTTCCCCCATACTCCAAAGTCTACATAAATGACAAACAACAAATTTATGTCATTATAGCAATGCCAAAGTGGATCAAAGATTTTATAACTGTGTTCAACTTAACAATTCTTCCAGCTACATTTTAGAAAAAAATTCTTTCAACCAAAAAATAAAATTAATTTCCTGACCACTATGGCCAACAGAAGCTGCATTAGCAGTTACCATATGGAAGGTCCATATGGCTAGTTTTTTCAATCAAAGACTAAAATAAGAGCTTTTTTTTTCTTGATTCTTTGTGGAAATCACTGATGAGTAGCTGTCAACCATGGAAAATTAAAAGTTCCCATCCATAACAGAGATAAGCATATCCAAAATAATTTAAATATTACCTCCCCTCTGATTTTTTTTTCTCAAAACTACAAGATATACATTTAGGAAATCTTTCGAGTAAGAGGTCAGCTTTTTTGGAACCCCATGATCTTCTAGCACTCATTCGCATTCAATTGAAAGGGATAAATACCTAGTTTAAACAAATGCTTAGAATAAATGCATCTAAAACCAACCGCCTCAAAGTCTGGGACAAAGACAGGATGAAGAGAATCTGACTTACAGAACTTTCTAGTTATAAAATGACTATCTCAGACTAATCACTTAACTTGCAAATTACTCTTCTTTCACTATATATTATTGCATTTTTTTTACTTTTTCTACCTTGGCCTGTAAAATTTCACTCAATCTTCACACAAGCCACTAATCTGGAACTCTCTACCCTGAGTTCCTTTTCTTTACCAAATCAACTTCTATTAATCCTCTCTTAAATCAGCCTCGCCCACTCTCAGACACCTAGTTAGGTAGAGTACCTGTACTCTGCCTCAATAACAAGCATAAATGAAATTATCTGGTGTGTACACTCCCCCACTCTCCCATCAGTGATGCTCTGTTAATCACCTTTAGGAGATAAGGTAGAGTAGAACTGATGATGAGGCACACACTGGGACTAGAATAAAGACAATTCATCAGAAAGCTTGTCTTGAAACAGAAATGAAGAAAAATGATAGAATCCAGTGTTTCACGGGCTATGACTAAAGTATGTACAATGCAGAAGGTGTAGACAGGGAACAGCAAATTGTCTACCTGAAGAAAAACTACATATCAGATAGTGATAATGGACAAAGCAGTGGGGACAGACAATTCTGGAGGCATATTAGTAAATGAATTTACATTTAGAGCACCAACCATTTGGCTTAGGGTGGAAAGAAGTGAGGTTACAGGGGAAGGTATCTTCCAGATCAAGCATGTCGTCATCTGCACATAGGAGAGTAGAGGCTTAGTTTTAAGTAGGCCAGTGGAAAGGGCAGGGCTCTCCTGGTTACAAACATGCCTTCTTTCAAATCTGTGGAAATTTGGGCCAGAACCCTTCCCCTACTTTTCAGCTAAGTTTCCCAGAAGCACTGCATGCATTCCACTCAAGAAAGCAGAATGGAGTGAGTGGTTTTTCTATGCATTCCAGATTCATGTATACGTGCCATCACAAATCCCTCAGACTGAGAATCAAGGGCCCACAGCTGGGCCGGGGAAAGCTAAATCCACCTCGTTCTCATCTTCTAAATTTTTTATTTTAATATCATATGATAGAAAAATTTTAATTGAAAAAAGTGGCATCAAATTTTAAAGACAGACAAGAGTGTGACCATGGTTGTAATCCTAAATCTTCTTGAAAATTAATCTGCCCACTACAGTCAGGTTTTCAAGCTGCTAAATGTATACATCATGATACTTTTCACTGTATATGTGCATATATACATATTCCATAAGACAAATGGGTTGGTGATTTGATATTAAGATTAACATGGAAGACTTGCCAAGATATATTCAATAAGGAGAACAAAGAATGAGCTAAGGGGGGGCCGGAAGGTGGCGCTGGAGGTAAGGTGCTTGCCTTGCCTGCGCTAACCTAGGACAGACCGCGGTTCGATCCCCAGGTTCCCCATATGGTCCCCCGTGCCTGCCAGGAGCAACTTCTGAGCGAATAGCCAGGAGTAACCCCTGAGTGTCACCGGGTGTGGCCCAATAAACCAAAAAAAAAAAAAAAGAATGAGCTAAAATGTATGCTCAATAGTGACGACCCAATCTCATAAGAAAAACAATAAAGCAGCTATAACTACCTAAATAAATACAAGCAAATGATCATTTCCTCTCATATTTTTAAAACTCCATAACACTTTTTGTTTGTTTTGTTTTGTTTTGTTTGGGGGTCATACCTAGGTGTGCTCAGCAGTTACTCCTAGCTCTGCATTAAGAAATCACTCCTGGTGGGTTTGAGGGACCATATGGAATGTTAGGGATTAAACCCAGGTTGCCAGGTGCTAGGCAAATGGCTTACCTGCTGTACTATGGTTCCAGCTGCAACATAACACTTTTGAGTTGAGTGGAAACGAAATGATTAGTTCATTTGTGTTAAGAAAGTACACTTGTGCTCTAAGACCATGGATTTGAAACTTGTCCTTGGCAAATAAAGTATTTTAAGGTTTTCTTATGAAAGTGCCATCTCATGATAGACTATGGGTTAAAATATATTAAACTTTTAAAGATATACAAAGGAGAGCCCTTGATTGAACAGAGGATTTATTTCAAAATTTCTAGATGGCCAATAGACTAGATGCCCCACCCCAAAGGAAAATCAGAGCAGGGAGAAGAGGAGAAAGTGAAACAAAGACAATTTTTGCTACAGAAAAACTGATCACTCAATGGTTCTTGAGAGTGTGCACAAACCAGAGAGGAGAAAATGAAGCCAAGATTCTATAAGTACTTTGGTATATATCAACATGGATTTAAATTTCGTGGGGCCACAGTCATGAGGGGGTTGGGGAGTTAGCATTTGAGTAAGCACATACCTAGCCTGCTCAAAGCCTTGAAAGACACTGAACTGATTGCTAGCATCACATGCCCATTCCTAATTCCCAAACCCCAGTACAATCATGTGTACTCCTTCCTCTAGCACTGTTGGCTGGTAGTCTCAACACTTCAGTCTATACAGGTCCAGCTCTACTGAGAGTGATCCCTCTTTTTACAAATCAAGTTGGTTGAATGTATGGACAGAAAACCACAGCTACTGAATATCAACTCTTAAGTTAAATTCAAAATTTTGACTGCACAGTAGTTTAATGTCCCTAATCTCTAAGTTTTTCAAGGATGAACTGTATTTGTAAATGGTAAAACACCTGAGAACGATGGTTAGTGCCTGTGGCTTAGATCATTAATAGTAATAACAAAAACTAGATCCCATCTAGAACACAATGCAGTCTAAATCTAAGGAAAAAGAAATGAAAAAAAAAAAAAAAAAACTAGTTTTAACCCCCTGTTGTAAGCATATCAAGGATTTACCTTCAAGTGACAAATACCTACTGAGATTCGTAATACTTACTTTCTTTTTTCACCACCAGATCTTTCTGACTTTCAATGAAAAGGCAGGGGGGAAATGGAGGTGGAGGGAGGACAACTCGATGATGGGAGTTCCCCTGATTCAATGTTTACATGTACCTGGAACATTACTGTGAACAATATGTTAACCACTATGATTAAAATAAAATTAAAAAAAATACAAAACACCAAACCTTATATTATTGGTCTAGAAAAATGTCTACTTTATAGTGATGATGATTTATTACAAGTAATACAATAAAACATAAAATAGCTGTAAGTACCCAAATAAATATAAGCAGCATGATCGTTTTCCTTACATTTTTATTAAAACTCCAGAATACTTTTGTGTTATAGAAAAACAAAATATCAAAAATAGTAACTAAAAGAGAAACATCAGTTAGACTCTTAAGATATAAAAAGGAATAATCTTACCATATACATTTCCAAAGGAAATAAAATATATTACAAAGAAATATCCAATTAAAGTGAACTCTGTAACAATTCTCATTTTTTGCCTTGAGACCTATAATTAATACTATTATAACAGTATTAGGAGGAGATGGCAGTTAAAAGAAGAGTCTCCTCAGAACTGAGATAGAAACACAGATACTAAATCTTGGCTTTAAAACCTGGCAGCAATATGTTTGGAGAAGTTCTCTTCTGTGAATAAAAAAATCCCAATACCTGGTTTTGGGAAATTTTTGTAATTGTAATAGGTATTTTATAACCGAAAGTATCACACATAGGCCTGCCTGAAAGAGTCTGATCACAAAAATGCAATGATTTTATAATTTCATTCTTTATATAGTTCATAAAGTCATGAATATAGATTTTCATTCCTCTTTTTTTTTGTTTTCTTTTCGGGCCACACCCATTTGATGCTCAGGGATTACTGCAGGCTAAGCTCTCAGAAATTGCCCCTGGCTTGGGGGGACCATATGGGACACCGGGGATCGAACCGTGGTCCTTCCTTGGCTAGCGCTTGCAAGGCAGACACCTTACCTCTAGCGCCACCTCCCCAGCCACTCATTCCTCTAACTTCTAAGTAAGGACAAACAATCATGTAAACATTCTCCCCATATGTGGACAGTCAACACAGCTTGAGAATTCTGTAGCAGCCCAAAGAAAATACTTGGTTCATTCCTCCTGAAGGAATTTCTTCTAATACTTCTAGGTTTACATAATCATTGTCTTGGCGATTGGGGCAAGTATCAGAGCTGAAGCAATAGGGAAGTTACCACTAAGCTGAGAGCCAGCAACAAGCACCAAACAAAAGTTATAAATAGTAAAGGGAGATCCGAAACTGCAAAGTAGACAATGCACTATCCCACAAAGCATTAGACAGCCAAGCAAAATAAAACAAACCAAAAACAAAAACAAAAACAAGCTAATGAGGTCAAAGCTTCCCTTTGGGAGCTTTCACTCCCTGCCAGAGACTACAACATGCACTCAGCATGTAGAAGTTCACTTTATTTTCTGAACTCTGAAATAGGTACCATTATTTCCCCCATTTTCACAATAAGGACACAAAGGTGCAGATATCTAAAAATGTACAGAAGACTCCTTGCTGACAGGTGGTGTAACTATAGTTCAAACTCACGTCTGTCTCACTCCATAGCTACTCCCCTAAACATGTGCCATTTCCAAATACATCCATGGAAAACCAATTATGCAGTGATTACTTTAAATAAACCAAATAAGTATTCTTTAAATTTCAGGCTTCATCTTGCAGAGTTTAATTTTAGCTCTTTCTAGAAGGTGTTGAGTTCTAACTAGCACCTACCCAACAGCTTCTGTTCTAATTTCAGCATATTCCCCATCCTTGCTAGTTTCCTCTCTCCATATTCTTCTGTGTTTTTATTTTTTTTTTGAGGGGTGGGGTGAAGATAATCAATGGCTACTCTTAGCAGTGTTAAGGAACCCAAAGCAATAGAAATCAACCGAGGTCAGCCACATGTAAAGCAAATGCCTTATCCCCCCTTGAATTATCTTCCAGGTCTCTCCTCAGTGCAAAATACTGCGGTGCCCAGGTATTTGTCCTGGCACCTTCTCAATGTCCTCAGTGGTCTCCTAAGTCTTGAATTGGTATGAAAGAAAAAAAAATCAAAAACTGCTTATTAAGAAACTAATAGAACACAGGACAGTTTCACCAAGATACCTGATGACTTCTCCACTGTTTTGTTTTGGGGCTATACCTGGTCGTGCTCAGGGCTGTTTCAGCTTTGTGCTCAGGAATCACTCCTGGTGGGTTTCAGGAATTCATACTAGGGGTACTAAGTACTAGGTACAAGCTGGCTGCATACACGATAACTGCCTTACAAACATCATGTATCTCTGGCCCACACCCCTCTGTACTAATAAGATAAAAAAATAGACCTAGTTCTCTGCTCCCTATATGGCTCGCATTTGATTTTCCTATGCCACATCATCTACCTACTCTACTATTTTGCAAAGAAAGATATGCCATCCCTGGGAGTTCAGGGCCAATGAGGGGGTGGGAAGCAGTGGCCTTAGCTACAATAAAGGTGCAATTTTTTCTTTTTCACTAATAGGTGAAAGTATATTCCCAGGGGATTGGTGATATTTTCTTTTTTGTCCTGAAAGGACACATAAGTTTGGGATTCTAAAAATTCTAGATCATTAGTCAATTCTGTCAATCAGATTTAATCAATTATCTTTAAAGTATATCCATGTCAGGGGCCGGAGCTGTGGCGCAATAGTAGGGCATTTGTCTTGCGCACAGCTAACCTAGGATGGACTGCGGTTCAATCCCCTGGCGTCCCATATGATCCCCCAAGCGAGGAGTGATTTCTGAGCTCATAGCCAGGAATAACCCCTGAGCATAACTGGGTGTGACCCAAAAAGCTAAAAACAAAAATGTATATCCATGTCTGATACCTCTTCCACCATCACCATCCAAATATGGCCTCTAATTTCTGTCCTCTGTTCTACTGCAACAGCCTCCTAGTGGCTTCTATACGACATTCACTCACTGCTGCAGAGACTTGATCATACAGAAAACAAACACACCACTCACTGGAAAACCTCTTAAATTTTCCATTCCAGAATGAAAGGGAGACACACTTCTTCACAAGGACTCTCAAATTTAACTGGTACCATTCTGACCTCACCGTTCCTTGAATAAACTAAGTGTTCTCTGGCATCAAAAGGGGTCCTTTCTTAGGCTACCTACCCTTTTGCTACTTGAGTCCAAAAGATTCTTCCTTGAAATCTTCATGTTTTTGTTCCCACATTGTATTTGGGGGTGATTTAGTTGCCTCTGCAGAAAGGCTTTCTTTGCCTACCTGATTCAATTGTTCTTTGCCCACTGCCATGACTCTATCGATCACTCAAGAATGTTTAACACATTCAGAAATTATCTTGATAATAGATTTAGTCTACACAGTTAAACCATTATTTAAAAAAAACCACCAACACTAATATAGTCACAGAATAAAAAAACAGAGTAGCTGCTTACTGTGCATTTGTGAATATCAGTCTCTCTCCTGCCATTAAAATTTAAGTTCCAAGAGAACCCAGACTTTATCTGTCTGAGTCATGAATCTATAATTGGGCATAACATATAACAGACATCCTAATATTAGTATACAGTAGATGCATACTAACAGCCCTATACAGATGAAGCCAATTCCCATCTCACCAGAATATGAAAGAGACCTTTAATGGACCAAACATATGCTTTCAAATTAGAGTGGTTAAAAATGACTAAGTACTCAGGGCTGCATCAAACTCTCGAGGTTTCACAAGAGAGTTTACCTATCCAATTTTCTGAAGTCAAGGAATAGCTTCCTTGATCTTATAATGAAGAATTTTACAATGGGAAGAAAGGGAGGACTGACATTAAGCCAGCAACATGCTGTCTGACAAAACAGGCTGGCTCTCTCAATTAATTGTGATAATCAAATTAACTGTAAAGCATGGTAAACTCCAAAGCAGTAAACCAAGCTTCTTGGGTGACTTCTCCATCTGCTTCTCTCTTATGCTAAGAGTCTTAATCTGACAGTCATGCTCAAGTGAAGGCCAACAAAACTCCAACCGTAGTGGAGTTTTTAGTATACAAGAATAAAGGTAACAAGGGCAGAGCCAGGTAGAAGGTGCGTTTCTTCCAAAAGGAGAGGGTACTACTTCACAGCAAATCAGATATAAAAAAAATCGAGGTTGATGCCATCAGATTGTTTCCTGCATGACTAGATAGATTCCTTGTAACCCCCACCCACCATTGCTCTCCTCCTCCCAAACTGCCTTCACACTCAAATGTAACTAAAATTTTTTGTACCCCAACTGAGATTGAAAGGGGGAGGGAAAGATGTATTGCAGACATGAGTATGAGACACCTAAAGCCAAGTTAAACCTCTGGTAATGTCATTTGATGCCCTCTCAGAGCCTTCCCTATGGTCAATATTCTTGTCTGATTCTGCTGGAAATTGCATGTGGGATCCAAATGCGCAGAACAGGGTGAGGAAACCATGAACATCTATCTTAAAGCAAAGGGGTCACATAAATTCCATGGCTTCCATCACTACTAATTCATTTAAGTGAATTACCTATTTTACCAGCCACAGACAAAGTACTTACAAAGTCCAGATGCTCAAAAGTCTTAAAAGTCTTAGATGACCCAGGTTCAATCCCTGGCATCCCATTTGATTCCCCAAGCACCACCAAGAGTGATTCCTGAGTACAGAGCTAGTACTAAGTCTTGAACACCATAGGTATGACCATCACACAAAAAAACAAAACAAAAACTACAAATTATTTTTTTATTTTGTTTTTGGGGTCACATCGAGTGGTGCTCAGAGTTTACTTCTGGCTCTTCACTCAGAGATAACTCCTCGCAGGCTTGAGAAACCATATGTGGTACTAGGGATGGAACCTGGATGAGTCACATGTAAGGAAAATGCACTACCTGCTGTATTATCACTCTGGCTCCACTTTAATTTTAAAATAAAAGTTTTTAATTGAATTGCTATGTGATACACAGTGACAAAGTTGTTCATGATTGAATTTCAGTCATACAATGCCCAACAGTTTTGCTTGCTTTTTATACTGAGTTACCACAATACTATTGGCAGGGTCATGTAGAAAGAAGCCTGGCCTGGTTATGGGGCCGGGCAGTGGCGCTGGAGGTAAGGTGCCTGCCTAGCCTGTGCTAACGTAGGACGGACCACGGTTCGATCCCCCGGTTCCCCATATGGTCCCCCGTGCCTGCCAGGAGCGACTTCTGAGCGAATAGCCAGGAGTAACCCCTGAGAGACACTGGGTGTGGCCCAAAAAACCAATAAAGAGAAAAAAAAAAAAAAAAGAAAGAAGCCTGGTCTTTTGCCAAGATCAAACTTTTTCCTTCAGAAAAGATCTGACTTTTCTCTGCCTCGCCCCCACTTCCATCCATTCACAGGAGATAGGAAAATGTGTGCTTTACTCAAGGTCTGATAACAGTCAAGTAAGCATGCAGAAACAAATTGGCCCTTAGAGGCCAGCATAGTGAGAGGTAATCTTCTTGGGACCACCTCAAGGGAGAAAAGAAGTGCTCAGACACTCCCACAAGAACAAGAGACCAGGTACCAGTAGCTCGACTGCCTCTACTCCCATTCCAGAGAAGCTTAGGAAGCAGTTTCTGAACTCACACCCCTTGGGGGAGACAATGTGACAATTCAGACCCAAACTTGGAAAGAGACTTCATTCTTTGGCATGATTCACATTTCAAATTTCCTCATATTAATCAGCAATTTCAGATTCACCCTCAAAAAAGATTTCCACAGAAAAGTCAGAAGGGCCTTATCATCTTTGAAAATCAGAAAAGGTGACATCCCACTGCCAATGTGACCTATTTAAGTTGGAGCCCATGGAGCTGCGTCAGTGGTAAGGCCTTTTATGAGCTGTGTCTGAAGCTGCTGGCATCTGGAGTGCAAGAACTATTTTCGAGAGGCTTGTGGCATGGATTAGGAAAATATAGACCTGCCAAAGCCCAGTGAGGACAAGGACAAGAACAAGAGCTGAGGCATCTCTGTGCCACATCTCCTTGGAATAGTAACAATATACATTCATAAGTTGATGGAGAGTTTTACTTCTTTCTTGGGTTCCTTGGTTCTTTTTCTTTCCTCCTCTAGAATACTAGGCCTCTAACCAATCACCTTCATGCCAACCTCTATTGCTTAGCTGAATCTTTTACCATCATGCTAGACAATAATGTATCACTTTCCCACATGTACACATACTCTCAGAACTGAGAATTCAGAACAAAGACAAACCATTTGAAATATTCTACTTATAGATTAATCTAATGTTCCAAACCAAAATATATCACATATATATATATATATACAGATATCACAAACAGATTGTCATTAAGGATAACTTGATTGCATCTTAAAAAAACTCTGAGTATACCTATAATTCTACTATCCTGAAAACCCCTACACAATCTAAAGTACACTACAGCTTTATATATAATGACAAAAACTTGGAAACAAGTCTATTAATTGGAAAATGAATAATAATATGTGGTATAAGGTATAGTATTTGGGGCAACAGACTAGTATTTATCTCAAAATGATAAAACTGAGTGAAAAGTTCTAGCTGAAGAATGAGAATCATCTATTTACAGAACTGATGTTGCACAAAAAAAAAAAAAACATGTCTTTAGATCTGCATTTTTTATTTTTCAGTTTTTGGATCACAGCAGTGCTTAGGACTTACTCTGGTTCTTCATTCAATGCTCACTCCAGATAGGCTCAGGGGGCCATATCAGATGCCGGGGATCAAACCCAGATTGGTTTTAGCAAGGTAAATGCACTACCCACTGTAATATGGCACAAATTCTAGTGATTTTTCCACCTAAATATCATTTTTTAATGATAGGAGTTCACAAGGCAACACATTAAATCCATATTAATTTTTCATAAAATCAGAATAAAGCCAAAGAGAATTTCAATGTTAAAGAGAGAGGAGATATGACCACTGTTACTCTATGTAAGTATATGCACAGAAATTAAAAAATGAAAATTACCATTAAAACATACAAAATATAATGCAAATGTATAAATATATATTCCCAAATACTTTATTTTTTTCTTTTATCTTTGGTTTTTGGGTCACATCCGGCAACGCTCAGGGGTTACTCCTGGCTCTATGCTCAGAAATCTCTCCTGGCAGGCACTGAAAACCATATGGGACGCTGGGATTCTAACCACTGTACTTCTGCATGCAAGACAAATGCCTTACCTTCATCCTATCTCTCTGGCCTCCTCAAACACTTTTTTTTTTTTTTGGTTTTTCAGACCACACCCATTTGATGCTCAGGGGTTACTCCTGGCTAAGTGCTCAGAAATTGAAATTGCCCCCGGCTTGGGGGGAATATATGGGATGCTGGGGATCAAACCATGGTTCTTCCTTGGCTAGCGCTTGCAAGGCAGACACCTTACCTCTAGTGCCACCTCGCCAGGCCCCCCAAATACTTTATTGTTTTCTTGTAATCATTTCACCCCAAATAAGAAGGAAAGGTCATGTTTGGAAAATCAGAATACTTTCATATTATGTTCTTTAAATAAATAATAGCCAGGAGTAACCCCTGAGCATCACCAGGTGTGGCCCCCCCAAAAAAGCCAAAAAAAAATAAATAAATAACTTTAAATCCATAAATTGCTAGTAGCTGATAGGAAAATGATACAGCTTTAAAAATAGAGCCAGTATCTTAAAATGCATCTTTAATCACTATTATCCTTAGTAAGACCTCTCAGACTTGGTTTATAGATTGAAATTAACTGAAAATTATTAAAAATAAAAGTTCCGTCAGGGGCTAGAGTGAGAACACAGTTATAGGGTGTTTGCCTTGCATGCGGCCAACTCAGAATGGACTCAAGTTCTATCCCCAGCATCTCCAGAGCCTGATGGGGTGACTTCTGAGCACAGAGCCAGGAGTAACCCCTAGTGCTGCAAGTGTGGCCCCAAAACCAAATAAATAAATAAAATAATAAAAGTTCTTGCCCTATACCCCAATGTGATGATTCATATGATTGTGAACAGAACTCAGGGATATTTTTATATATCAAAAAAACAATTATCAGAAATATAAACAACCAGCACCCCACATTTAGTAGCTAAACCTTTTAAAACTTACTGAAAAATAGTGAAAAATTACAGGAAATAAAAATCATGTTTTAGCTCTATTCTTTCTTGGCCATAGTTGAACAGCTAACAGTAGATCTATAAAGAAAATCTGCATTTGGTAATAAAATCATTCTATATCATGCTTATTTACATAGCTCTAGAATGATACTTCTGTAATAAGAGCTGTAAATTTTCTGTACTGTTGAAATGTTAAGACACACATTAAAATTATGGCAAGATATGTTCTAGGTAATAATGTCATGCAGCAAATTTAGGGTTCTAATTAAAAGTAAGCAATGTAGATATTAAGCTGTCAGGGCCTTGTTATCCTTTATCTAATGGTAACCTCCTCACTTCCTGTTTCTTCAGCAGAGTCAGGGCTATAGTTCCAGGTTTCACAAAACCTTGACTCATCTGGGACAGGCAAACTGGACTCTGCTATCATTTGCAGCATGTCTTCCTCTAACTTATGAGTTTGTTCTAACAAGGAAGGAACCTTCATCTTTGCTACCTGCTTGTTTCACAGTAAATATCATATGAAGGGCCCTGATAAGTATCTGCTGAACAAGTCAACAACTTTGAACATATCTTAGTTCCTAGAGACCCCATGAAGATGGCACCTGGCCAAGAGATGGCATACCTGTTTTCTAGAGGGCCAGAAAGAAAACAGGGCAAGCCTTGAAGGGTCATATGGCTTTTCTTGTAATTTTCACTGGCCACTAACTGTAGTTCTATTTCAAACTTTATGAATATTAAATTTTAAATTGCATAATTTTTCCATATGCAATATCAATTTCCTCTCTTTTCAATTATTCAAACATGTAAATGACTATCCTAAGTTGGTGGAGCATGAAAAGCAGTAGCAGGGTTTTTAATTCCTGGCTAGCACAGCTGGGCAGAGAGGTACATGGGGAAATTGAGGAAACCAGATAAGCTAGAACATCATAGTGGAGAAGAGAAGACAGAATTATGTTTCTGAGGAATGAAAAGGTAATGGGGGGCCAGAAAGATAGCACAGAGGTAGGGCATTTGCCTTGCATGCAGAAGGACAGTGGTTCGAATCCCAGCAACACATATGGTCCCCTGAGCCTGCCAGGATTGATATCTGAGTTTAGAGCCAGGAGTAACCCCCTTGAGTGCTGCTAGGAATGGCCAAAAAAAAAAAAAAAAAAAAAAAAAAAAAAAAAAAAAAAAAAAAAAAAAAAAAAAAAAAAAAAAAAAAAAAAAAAAAAAAAAAAAAAAAAAAAAAGAAAAGAAAAGGAAAGAAAAAGATAGTGGGCCCTTTACCTACAAACAGGAGAAAAATAACCTATACATAGTAGAAAGCAATGCCACTTTTGTTATTTTTCTTTTCATTTAAAGCAGTCAGACACAGAAAATAAAACTTATATTCAATTAACAGATGGCTAAGAAAGTTAGAAAAAAAATAGCATTAGGCAATATTAGTTTTGGAGACAACAACTCAAAGCTTTTCACGTGAACATTCTATCGTCATCTCTGTAAGATCCAAAAGAAAATAATGGCTACCCAGGTAGTCTGATCTGGGATAAAACATTCTGTGGCATTCTTAGAAAGGTGTGGTAAGAGCAGATTCCTTTTCTGCATGCACTAAGAAGCACAATGGCACTCCCCACACTCTGACAGAAACAGCCCAGTTCTGTCACTGAACTCAATATGAGCAGCTGAACCTCCCCCAGCGGGACCAGACTGCAGGCTGAAATCTCTGGGATATTTTCAGAATGGGGGTGGACAAAGCCTTCCCCCCATCCTCACACATGCACACACCCCAGTACCGGAAAACCCAGCAGCCTCCACCTACATTTACCATCTTCCTGGCAGAAAAGTAACTCAGCTCCTCTACCAAGCTCCAAAAAATAAAATAAAATAAAATAAATTGATAAAAAAATAAAAGAAAGGCCCTGCAGAGTTTTCCCAAGAAATCTGGTCTAAATTGATACCTCTCATTCTCAGAAAGGATGGCAGTATATTCCCCTTTCACTTTTCTATTTCAAGCCACATCAGTTACCACCACCCCTTATACAACTTAACCTTATCAAACTTCCAAACCACCAAATTTATTTCAAATCTATAGATCCCGGACTTCACATTCACAAATGGCCAAGAGACTCCTCAAAATTTCATAGTCATGTCAGTCCTGTTGTACAGGAAATCTGATGGGAAAGTGACATAGAAATCGACCCAGCTCAGTGCGCCTAAACAGTAACACAGAAAGCTCAGCCACCACAGCTACAACTCAGTAAGTCTTCAGTCACTTACTTTAGCAACACATGAAGAGAGAGAATAATTACTTCAAATTGACCTTGTTGATCTAAGTTTAATTAATTCCATTTGCCTTTGTGTTGTAACAGTATGAAGTAAATTTGCCTGCAAGGAGGTAGGCTAGGGTGGTGGGTGGAAAATTGAGGATACAAAGAATGAAAAGAAGGTCATACTGGTGGTGAGATTGGTGTGTGAACATTTAATGCCTGAAATGACTGCATTATAAACAACTTGGTAAATCAAAGTTACAATAAAAAATAAAAACAAACAAGATAAAAAGCCTCTTACCATCTCATGTATTGCTAAAATGAACTCTCCTTTTCCTCTGTTGCCCACTTTTAAGAAAAAATGCAAACAGAGAAGTAGCCAAAGGGGATTCAGCAAGCATCAAAATATCCAAAGGACTGATTGTCTTACTCAGTCCTACTGCATAAAATTATATACATATACATATATATATGTCTTCCAAATTAAAAGGGGCTTACAATCACAGAGTATCTTCCATTCATTAAGATAATTATAACTTTTTAAATAGCATACATAGCCATCTTAAAAATAAAGAGGCCAAAAGATGGAAACCTCAGGGCCCACAAAATGGTTGGGATGCTTTAAAGAACATGCCTCTTAAGCATGTGACTCTCAGTTCAAATCCTGGGACTGCTGCATGTGCTGTGGTGATCCTAACACTGTAGCTGCTTGACATCTTCAAAGAAAGGGCCCCAGAAGATGACTCAGTGGCATAAGGAACCCTGGGCAAGCATGAGGGCGGGGGGAGGAAAAAGCAGCAGCAAAAACCCCAAGGATCTTGAGGTAAGTTAACAGACTAGAGCATTTTTTTTCTGGACTTTATTTTCCTTAACTGCATCATGCATGTGCATTTTTAAAAAGTGCAAAATAATCCTGATCACTGTGCAGATTAAAAAAAAACTGCAGGCTTGAGAAACTTGCGTAAGATCATGCACAAGTGTGAATTTTATTAAAAAAAAAAAAAAAAAAAAAAAAAAAAGCTCAGGGGCCGGAGCAGTGGTGCAAAGGGTAAGGCATCTGCCTTGCCCGTGCTAGCCTAGGATGAACCCCGGTTCATTCCCCTGGCATTCTATATGGTCCCACCAAGACTGGAGTGATTTGATTTCTGAGCACATAGCCAGGAGTAACCCCTGAGCATCACAGGGTGTGGCCGAAAAACAAAAACAAAAGAAAACAAAAAAAGGCTCAGGATTAGAACTTTTTTCCTGTTGGCCCAATATTCTCTCTTATCACCTAGTAGAAATAAATAATTAGTACTTTAGGGAAATTGATGCCCTACTCTCTAGCAGGTACTCAATAAATTAGTGCACTCGTGAACACTGCCAATGGAGCTGTCTTTTTCTCAGGCCAGTTCTGCCCATGACAGCTCTTCAGAGATGCTCAGAATCGTGTCCATCACCAGAGGCATAATTTGTTGATGGTTGCCAAATCCCAAAGAGTACAGAGATAGAGGGCAGCCTCTGTTAGCGATAATTGACACGTAATTTAGTGCTTTTGTTACCGCCATGGCTTCACTATGGAATGTGGGCTTTTATTTTCCTTGGCACCATTATGTACACAGATATAATAATGTAGTAGATATAAATATAGTAGTTGTTACAGTGCTTCATACATGTAAGGCGTGTGCTCTACCACTAAGCCACATCCCTGGCACAGATTCATTTTTAAATAAGAGCACTATCCTAGGTCCTTAACAGGTTAGTCAATTAGAAAATCCATTTTGGATCCTTCCATTTCTCCCAAAGGCGAGCATTACAAAGAAGAGAAAGCAGTGAGGCATTTGCAGAAGGTCTGCCTAGGCTTCTATTGAGTAAGATCAGACTTAACTGTGACTAAGGTGATTACTGATGAACCTATTCATGTCAAGAGTCCTTAGACCATCTGACACAGCAAGAAAGGAATATTCTACTACTTTGCTAGTGTTCTGACTAGCAGATGACCTTGAGGGTCATATATATATAGTCATATATATATGGACTATAGCTAGTTCTCATGAGGAATGCTTTAAAGGCAGTTTTAGTGAGAAGGGAAGAGTAGTTTTGAAAGCACAAAAGGCAAAGTTCTCTTTCAATTGAGAGACCAAGAAAGTAGACAGCAATAGTGAAAGACAGGCTTGAAATGAGGCACCCCCAATCCCAATTTGCCTGGTGACAGGGGAAAACATATTCAAATGTGGGGGCTGGTTAACCAATGATGTGCCTTCACTCCAAAAATCCACTGGGCTCAGGATATTTCTGAAAACAAAGCTCTGAGAGTGAGTCTGGGCTTTTATTAAATGCTAATTCATGGAAGACTTAAGTATTTTGAGTATAGTGAACTATGCAGTATTTAAGAAAACTTCTGAAGATTCTGTGGTTTACATTTTCTCAATATGATGGTCCCCATGTTCACATGATACATATAGGCACTTAAGAAAATTCATCAAAACTAGTATCTGTATCAAGTTCTGAAACTTTCCATAGGAAATGGGATTATTGAAGGCAAAGAGTCGTTTCTCAACAAACATGACACTAATGAGTAACTGATATTTTGACCTGTTTTTCATCCATTGAGTGAAGGCAACCAACTTTTCCTTGAACTGTCCTTCTCCCATTACATATTGTATAACAGCTAAATTCTGGATTCAATACTGTGCCCTCTCAACAGGAGTGCACTACCCCAGAGAAGCCATTACCACTCTTTTACTAGGAATGATCACATGCAGTAAAATAACAAGAGACCAAAGGTAGCTGCACCTAAAACATTCCAAAGGGGTTACCCATAGCTCTCTGGATACCTTATACCCTTTATTACATTCCATTTCTTCAACAAACATTTATTGTTGAAATAAATATTTCTAAATCAAGCTCCTTCCTAGGTGCCAGTGATCTCATAGAATAGAATCAGACCAAAATAAAATAGCATACATTTCAGTGAGAAGGTGGTGGAGAGAACATCAATAAATAAATACGCAAATATTTATACTAGTTGGTAATCCATCTATATAAAACGACTAGGTATGACGAAGAGGAAATATGGGCTTCAATCTTAGAATAAGACCTAAATGATGAGAGGAGAAGTGAGAAGGGTAGAGCAGGCCAACTGAAGGATCAAAAGGCATTGGGTATAGCAACTGAGGGTGAAAAGGAGCAGCCAGAGAGGTGGGAAGAAAATAAGGAGAATGTGGTATCTTAGAAGCCAAGCGAAGAAAGTAATTTAAGATGGAGAAAAGGGAACTCTGAAATGGATGTAGCAGTGAGATCACACTGTCATAAGGAAACACTACTGAGAGGCATCTCAGTAGAGCAGTGCATATAAAGCCCGAGTAGGGTAGGCTCAATAGCAAGCTCCAAAAGGATTGTAGAACAGCACACATAGACCACTATTTGAGACATTCCATTAAGAAGGATATGAAGAAGGAGCAGTGGCGCAGTGGTAGGGTGTGTGCCTTGCACGTGGCTGACTCAGGACGAACCGCAGTTCCATCCCCTGGCGTTTCATATGGTCTCCCAAGTGAAGAGCGATTTGTGAATGCAGAAGTAAGAACAAACCCTGAGCATCGCTGGGTGTGGCCCAAAAACAAACAAAAAAGTGTTAAAAAAAGAATATGAAGAAATAGAATGGTGGATAGCACAGAATAAAGATACATTTATAGTACCAGATTGAAAAATATGAAGCAGGATGCTAAAGAACTTGAAGAATGTAGCTATACATGGGAGAATTCAGAAACGATTAATGAACATATATGAAACACCAAAATATATCTTCAAGCCTCTTTTCAGTGAGAATTGCACAAGTATTTAATAAAGCAGAATATTCAATAATGATTCCATGTGAAGTCATTCTACCTGGAGTCCATAAAATGGGTTAAATTGGAGAAAACAAGAATCATTCCCACAGTGGATGGTAATGTTTTGTTGAGGCAGACCATCTTAGAGGGCAGTCAAACTGTGTAAGAAAAAAGAGAAGTCAGACACACGCACAATCTGAAGATCACGAAAACTAGTGGAAATTTCCAGACAGTGCAGAAGAAGATGAGGCTTCATGATATAATCTGTTGTCCCCCTCCAGGAAATTAAGAATTATTACAAAGACAGCTGCTTCAGAGATGAAATCAGCCTTGCAACACCAAGGAGCAGGAGGGTGAGAATGAGGAGTTGCTGACCTCCCGTGGAAATCAGCACCAAACGGCTTATTCTTTCAAACAGGTGCACTGCTCCACAGGGCATCTGAACCAATGTAGAGCCCTGACACTCACTGAAAGTATGAGGCTCAGGGTGAGAGATGACCTGAAAGCAGGCAGCAATAACTCTGCCATTGCTAACTTTTTATGCCACATGTTTTTCTAAGAAGGGGTTGGTACACAGTCTTATTTTGTTCGGGTCAAAAACCCACAAACAAAAAGCCAAGAAAAACACAAGCTGCAAAAAATAAACACCTGCACATACATTAAAAACCCACAAATGAGTAAGAGTGTGCTACTTTCAGCACCCAGGGGCTGGTGGTAAGAATATCAGGCCAGGAATTTGGGAATAAAGTGACCAGGTATCGGGCTATTCCTGCATAAAGTCAGCTGGTAAGAGACAACTGGTTACCATGGAGGTGGCTAAAGTTCACCAGGAGATGTTAAGAATGCTCCATGTGCTCATTCAAAAGATCCTAATTCAGATATTATATTTCCTTCTCCAGATAAGTAATCTCTGGTGTAGAAGTGGCGTCATCCCACAAGTTTTCAAAGATAAGAGCCAAATCAGGCAGTCTGGTTCTAGAACATTCTCTCGTTACTGCTGCTTTCAGCCTCTAGCAATGACCTCTGAGTAGCTCAAGGTCTACCTGCTAGTTGTCTCACTGCAGCTGCTACAGCTGAGTTAGTTATCATAAAGGATGGAAGGGAAATGAGCTGGTGTCTGAAAAGAAGTATCACAGATAAAGCTCACAGTGCAGCATGAAACGGAGGCAGCCAGGCAGGGCGCCAGTGCCCTAGATTATAAGCAAATAGACCAGTCGACTACAATTCCATCAAAGCGAGAGACATTTTTAAACTCTTCTCAGAGGCATCGTCTATAAAAATTGGTACAACACAGCAGAAATAAGGGAAACAGAGGCTATATAGACAATAGGAAGGATGCTAAGCGAGATTAAAAGCTGATTCAGAATGATTCAGAAATAGCCACTCTATTAGGAAAAATGCGGAGGGGAAGGAATCTAGCTCTGCTTAGGGTTTGAAAAGTTTGTGTTATTCCTCATTTTATAAATGGGAAACAAGAATGGGAGAGAGCACCCCTTCTGGATTTGAGAGGGAACTCCACTGGCATTTGTGAGTTTGGAAGAGGAAGAGGTACATCAGAAAACAGGAAAGTCATTGAAAAAAATAAATACCAGGGTAGTGAAGGAAACAAAGAACAAACAAGAGACTAAGGAGCTCGTTCACAGCTGGAGGCTGACTGACCCTTTCTTATGAAGGAAAATATTTAGTTCCTTGAATTCAGAAATTTTATTGAATTTTTTCTTTTGTAAAGCATTTCAACAGAACTTGTATCTTTCCCTTTTCCTAACCCTGAAAACTAGAAGGCCACAGAACAGAAATTCCTGGGTTGAAAGAAATTGAAGATCTGGCAGCAAGGCCAAGTTAGGGTTGTACTCTGAAGACTTCCACATTTCCATTAACTTAAAGTGCTAAGTTGTCTATTTGCTTTAAAATATGTGGTTGTCCTCTTTGCACTATCCCTTTAAATAGATTTTCTTTGGGCTCCACCGAAAATAGTTGGAAAAGGTCCTCTGTGAATTCCATCCCTAGTCTTAAAAAAATATATACTCTAGCTCTCTAGCCAGCACACATAAGGAAGCCTGGAATTGTTTTTCCCTTTCTTCCAGGAACTTCCAGTCTATGAAAAATAATGGCTTTTGAGTAAAAAGGATGGGGTGGGGCGCTAGCCAGGGATGTGATTCTCTCAACCCATTTCTGCTTGTTCACTGCTGTGACTACCAGAAATGGAATTCCTCTTTGGCATTAGCAGGCAGGTCAGAAATTAAAAACTCAGATGCCAACCTTAGGGACTGGCAGGTAAGTAGCAAGAAGAAAGAGGGCTAGAAACAAAGGGGATTGTTGGAGAAGGCATATCTTGGTATGGACCATACCCAGCTCCAGCCAATTAATAGTAATGAAATATAATTGCTTTTTTCAAATAAAATTACTTCTGCTGGGCCAGAGTGGGAAGGGCATTTGCCTTGCATGCACCCAACTCAGGTTCAACCCATAATGTTCCATATGGTTCCCTGAGCCTGCCAAGAGTAACTTCTGAGTGCAGGAGTAACAGAGAGCTGCCAAGTGTGGCCCCAAAACAAAATAAATAAAATTACCTCTGCTGAAAATGTTTAAATCTTGGGACCTGAGTGATAGTGTAGTTGGTAAGGTGCTTGCCTAGAATCCAACTGACCCATGTTTGTTTGATCCCTAACAACTCATATGGTCCCCCAAACCTGCCAGGAGTGATTGCTGAACTCAGAGTCAGGAAAAACCTCTAAGCACTGCTGGGTATGCCTGCTAAAACAAAACGAAAAGGGTTGAGAATCTCTCAAAATTTTAAAATACCAAATGGGCTACATATAGGTCCTTGTTTGTACCTTCTAGGTAAGAAACAATGCTGAAGAAGACATTCTGCCTGGCTCCCAGGAGCTTAGGACATAAGAGGAGTGAGAAGACACACCTAACTGTACCACAAAAGGAAATTCGAGACACAGAAAAAGAATGGAACATCAGAGGCTTGGGAATTCAAGAAAGAAGGCACTCGAGGTAGAAGGGCTTCTGTCAGGCAGTGGCATTTGAGAAGAAGCTAAAGAATGACATAGATTTTGGCAGCTAGAAGCTGAGAAGGGTCATTCTAGGCAGAAGAAAATGAACTTCAAAAGGCAAAATAAGGAAATAAGGAAGAAAATGTTTGAGAAGTGATCAAGGGACTAGTTGTGCTTCTACACATCAGATACACATGAAGGTCTACTATTGACATATAGTCAAGGAAGCAATGGACATCCTGACAACAAGTCTAGATAGGTCCTCAAATAAGGCCTTGGAGGATAGCCCCAGAATTTTACTTAAAAGCAATGGGAAAGTTGCCTTTGAAGATCTCAATAGCAGGAAAATAACATGTTGAGATTTGTACAGTCCAAATTCTGAGCTGCATGGCATGCATTCTGTGCAACATTAGGTAGGGAGTTGGTCAGTCACTGGAAGGTCAAGTTGGAAGGAGGTCATACATTTGCCTAGGGAGGTATTTGCCTAGGGAGGTAGTGAAAGAGTTGGGGGAAAGTGACTGGACAGAAGAGACAGGGGTTAAAACCACCAGGCATCTCAATTCAGGGTAAGAGTCGGTGAGAAAGAATCCAGATGGAACTAGAGAATGTGATCTCAGTGGCTTTGGGGGTGGTGGTGTTGTTGGTGGTGTTATCAGGCCACATATCACTAGTGACCCAGCAGGCAAGTAAATCCGTGTGAGCTGCAAGGTTGTCCAGCGGTTATTAGACAGAAGGGAGGTTCAGGAATCAACCAAGGCATATGACTGAAGGAAAGCTGCCAGAGAAGTTCAGGGTCTTTCTACCTTAGAAAGCCATAATTTCAAAAACACTGTTTCCTTTCAAATGTGTTTCAACAAGTTTTTTCCACAACTATTTGACTTGGAAGCCTTAATAGCAAGGAAATGACTAGTTCTCATGTATTCACTAGCTCCTTATAATGTCAGATTTGATCTGGACTTAGGAAGAATAAAGAAAGAATCTTATGGTAACAAGATATACAGGGGTAGGACAGATAGAACAGTGGGTAAGGCATTTGCCTTGTACATGGCAGACGTAGTTTTGATTCCTGACTGTCCATGTGGGACCCTGAACCTCTTCAGGTGTGATTTCAGAGCCAGTAGTAAAACCCTGAGCACTGCTGAGCACTAAATAAGCAAACAAAAAATATGCATTGATGCCAAGGAACTATGCCTTTTATTTTGACCCTTCTTTATAAAAAATTTCAAGGTATTAGAGCCAGACAGAGCCAGAAAGAAGTAAGTCCTCAGTACATATAGATATGGCCCATGGGGGGAGGGGGTTCAAGTTTAGCTATTAACAAAAAAGACCAACTTCCTTGATGCAAGGTTAGGCAAGGAGTTTCTTAATAATAATACTTCTTAATTTGGGGGGAGGTTGGGCCACACCCGGTGATGCTTAGGGGTTACTCCTGGCTATGCACTTAGAAATTGCTCTTGGCTTGGGGGACCATATGGGATGCTGGAAATCTAACCCAGGTCTGTCCTGGGTCAACCACATGCAAGGAAAACATCCTACTGCTGTGCTATCACTCCAGCACCAATTCTTTATTTCTTAATAGCAATATTTTAACCATTGAATTACAACATACTCACCAACTACTCATATAGAATGAAAAACAGCTTTGCTAGCATAACACACATCTAAATCTGTTCAATTTGGTTGTTTATATTTATATTTCCACATTTATACTACTTATCCACAACTCATCTACTGCAAAACTATCAGTCATGCACACATGAAATAACACATTAAATTCATGCTGTTTCAAGATCATGAAGGAAATAGAAATATTCTTCTTGACTTTCAAGAATGCCAGTCATAGGAAGAAGAAAAAAACTTAGGTGATGATGTCATTGTATTTGAACAATCTTTTATACCAAATATTTAACACAAATTATTCCTTCATGATTGCAATCTAAAGCATTTAGTCCTTTTTGCACAGTCACAACATGGAACAAAAGATCCAAATAAATGTTAGGAAACTAGGTAATGAAAAGAACAATAAGTAATGAGCAAGTAGAATAAGGGACTAAAATTGATTTTACCATCCTCATGTCTTTCCATTGCTCTCCACCAAGAAAAGTCTTGTCATTTTAGTGGATATGTAGTCAATTTGCTGATGCAATCACTTTCCCTCCTAAATTGGGATTAGTACTCCAAATGTCTTCAAAGAATTAGCATACTATGAAAAGGTCATTCAATTAGCAATGCTCCCTATAAAAAGTTATTTCTACAAAGATTACTTGCATTTGACACTTAAGGGTACCTATATCTATGCTTCTAACAACTCAAGTTAGTGCAAAATAATCATGGTTGTTTCATTTGCCTTGCTGGTCAAAGAGATGTGACGAAGTATGGAGAATGGCTGGAAAAAAATTTAACTATTGCTTGTAAAAAGAAACAAACCAATAAAAAACAAATAAGGCCTTTCTGTCTCTAAACACTACTTATATGCCACAAATCTAATGCAACATAACTTTGCTAGCCCTGAGAGGTACATAACAATGTGTGAGGTTACCTGTGAGTCCTTCAGGAACAGAAAATTAACAAATTCACGGGATTTGTTTTGTCTTCTGAGACTATATATTCTTAATTATTAAAGCCATTTTGCATGAAATTTCTGTTTCTTAAACCCGGAGAATTTTTAATGACATGATGATTCTTTGGAAAAGCAAGGTAGGGCTCTGTGTCTCTGTCAAAATCCTAGCAATAAAAGAGAGTTGCATCAAAAAAAAAAAAAAAAAAAAAAAAAAAAAAAAAAAAAAAAAAAAAAAAAAAAAGAAAAAGTTAAGAAAAAGAGAGAGAGAGACTAAGATTTATTTCTCAATAAATGTTCAGAGAAAAATAGCTGTGAAAAGGTACTTTTAATAGTCATTCCTGATATATAGCCTTTTGAACCCCTGCACAGCATAAACATTGTAATAAAACCCTGATGAGCCTCTATGAATAGTAAGTGTGGGGATATGCAGTCTAGTTGGAGTAGTCATAATATGTAAACATTAGGAATTAACATGTAGTATTTATTACTTATCTACTTATTTCTTTCTACAATTATAAGATTGAAGACACTTTTCTTGTTCTACTCTCCTTTTATCTCCAGTAAATACAAACTCACATGCTTCGAAGGAACTCAGAAAACCAAGATTAGAGAGGATGAATGATTTCCACAAGGACCCACAGGAAGCTGGGAACAATTTTCTTTATTACTAAAAATGCTTTATGTAGAACTTGATTACAAACTTATTTGCTGAAACCTCAAGTTAATGGTAAATTGAATTAAAAAGATATAAGAAACCAAAAACCAATCTTTACTATTTTTTTTTTTTGAGGAGGTTAAGTTGTAGAAAAATCTACTTTCTGGACAGTATCCTGCTTCTCTCAATTTCTAACATCTTCCTAAACAGCAATCCAATCATTTCAAAATCATTTCTCTATGACACTCTCTTTCCCCTAGATAATTCATGAGTATGGCCCATTTTCTGTTCAATGTTTGTCGAAAGTCTATTTGCATGATAATTACCAGTGCTGTAGACCCAGGTAGTATGAGTTGGTAGCTGTGGTGGGGACCAGCAATGTTAGTGTAAACAAGCACCCCCATTGCCTCCAGGCTGTGCACTAGATTCCAGAATCCAAATAGAAAACATCTAATTATCATAGTAGATTTAAGCTGGAGCAACAAAAATATGTGCATTGTTGCCTATAATTTTTATGTTCCCTCTGAGGTCTGAAACCAGTCCAGGCACTCTGTGATTTGGATGCACCCTGGTAATCATTTGCTTGAAAAGTTTGGAGTTTTTAATTCTTCGCCTCCCTTTAAGACTCTCCCCCTGACTCCTTGTAAACACCAAATGCACTTCTATTTGTGAGTAAATATTAAATTTCTTAACTCTTTCTCCACAGCTAAAGGAGATCAATTTTAGAAAGTTACTTCAAAAGAGTCATTTAAAAATACACAATACAAAATGCCTTCCTTTTGAAACAGATGTCTGAGATGTACGGGGTAAGCACAGTAGGTAATGAAAGAAGTAAACACTGGCAGACCCGTCCCTGAAACCAAAACTTAGGAAGGAAGCTCACCATTAAGTAAGTGGACCAGAGTAACAATAGCTCAGAAACATCCAGGGCTGTCTGTACTTGAGAAAACTGGAATGAAAGACAACCCTCCTACCCAAGTAAACTTCCTTACTGCTGATTTAAAAACAGAACAATGCTTTAAAAGGAAATATAGATTTTAAGTGGAATCTTAGAATTTCTCTAATTGCCAAAAAGTTTTCTCAGCCATAAATAAATCATCCTTACTGGATTCAGCAGTGCTCACGTATAAGCCATGTAACACATTATAAACCTGGAGCCTATAGAGTCCAAACACCCAGCCTGTTGAAAACCTAAATAAATGTGTTCAATGCTAAAATCAGTTCTGACCAAGTAGCATTATGGGTTACAAAAGGATTTCTTTACGATTAAACAAACAAAAATGGGAGAAAAGGTCAGGACAACTCCAAGACATTAGTGCATGCTTTATATGGGGAACATATAGGTTCTCCTCCACTCCCCCCCAACCCCCGTACCAGGCAGTACCTTGAACAGCTCAGGGAGTAGCCTCAAAACCTAATAATCATGATTACGATGATTTTGATAATGAACAAATCATTGCCAATTTTCAAAAGCAAAATATTATATTCCACAAATCTTTTAGATAATTCCAGTAACAAAACTAGTTTAAATTCAGACTACAGTAATCATACAGTGGGTACGGTGCTTGCCATGCATGTGGTCGACTCAAGTTCAATACCCAGGATACCATATGGTTCCCTGAGTCTTGCCAGAGTGATTCCTGAGCACAGAGATAGGAGTAAGTCCTGAACACTGTAGCGTGTGGCCTCAAAATACACAACTGAATTGATTTAAATCCATTAGAAGGTGAAAAGTTAAGATCACAGATGAGGGGCAAGAGTGATAGTATAGGGCCCGGAGAGATAGTACAGCGGCGTTTGCCTCGCAAGCAGCCGATCCAGGACCTAAGGTGGTTGGTTTGAATCCCGGTGTCCCATATGGTCCCTTTGTGCCTGCCAGGAGCTATTTCTGAGCAGACAGCCAGGAGTAACCCCTGACCACTGCCGGGTGTGGCCCAAAAACCAAAAAAATAAAATAAAATAAAAAGAGTGATAGTATAGCAGATAGGGCATTTGTCTTGCATGTGGATGACCCAGCATTTGCCATCATCCTTTATGCTAGCATCCTTTATGGTTCCCTGCGCCTGCCATGAGTGCTTTCTGACTGCAGAGCCAGGAGCACCAGAGGGTGGGCACAAAATCCAACCCCCCCAAATAAAATATAAAATGTGTAAATGCAAATTGTAATGGTCTTTGGATCAGTTCTAAGATGGACCGAACTTAATAATGGACTTGGGAGATCAGGAAGTAGAATATGAGGGCAAAAGTGAACTGACTATCATCATCATCATCATCATCATCATCATCATAATAATAATAATAATAATAATATAATCAACTGTAATGGTGTGAATAAGCTCAATTGTTCAAGATCCAATTTAAGGTTTTAATTTTTTTCTGTCAAAATTCTTAATACTCTTTAGGGGCATTTTAAAACAAAATTTAATTCTGGGTCTGCTTGATTGCAAATTACTGTTGGTCTCTTTTCAGTTCAGTTAAGTTCTTACCACAACTGTGCATCTTAAAAATACACCTTTTTGTTTATTTGTTTGTTTTTTGGGCCACCCCCAGTGACACTCAGAGTTACTCCTGGATATGTGCTCAGAAATCACTCCTGACTTGGGGGACCATATGGACAGTGGGGGATTGAATCACAGTCCATCCTACGCTAATACCAACAAGACAGGTGCCTTAGCGCTTGTGCCACCACTCTGGCCCCCCAAAATATACTCTTTCAGCTGGTTCCTAAACCCTGGACTCTGCTGAATTGCTTATCACCAACAGGCAACAAACTATATTTCTCATAAATAAGACCTATGGAATAGTATTCAAATATATACACACTCCCTGAATGCTTAGTGAACACGAAACATCACAACCTCACTCAGCAGAGTCTCAACTTATTCCAATGACTCAATGACCTGAACAAAATGTGGGTAAAGGTCCAAGTTTAATGTTCAGTTCAGTTGAACTTAGGGCTGCATGATTTAGATGAACTGTTACAGGTTGTCTTTTTGGGGGTAACCACATCCATTGGTGTTTGGAAGTCCATGGTGTGTTGGTGTTTGTATGCAGGGGTCCTTCATGCAAAAACAAACTTCAATTCTTTGAGCCATCTCTCTAACCTATTGCAATTTCTTTTTCTTGGACTTCAGTCTCCATTCAGGTACATTTTTTTCAAAGTCAGTGTAAGATTAAAATATGCATACATGCTGTGTGGCTCAGGAAAGTCCAATGCTGGAAAAGTGAGCGGTTAGTAGAACAGAATCAACTTTATAAATCCAAGTCTCTTGATTTTCAAATTCAAGATCTATAAGTGTATAATATAATCTGGTGTATCCTTGATCATTGCAATAACATATAAACTCTGAAAACTGCTTAGTGGTACAATATCAGGGATGGCATATTCCTAATTGCCCTGGAAACACTGCTTGGCCACATCATCAATCTCTTCTATGAAAACTAATGGCAAATTACCAGCTAACATTTCACATATTTGTTCCCAATATACCTGATGCAGTAGTGGGAAGGGAAATGGGCAAAAATTGAGAACAGCTTTACTATTAAGATAAGAACTTTTCGGGCCAGAGTTATAGTAAAGCAGGTAAAGTATTTGCCTTGCATGCACACAGCCTGGGTTCAATTCCAAGCACTCCATATGGTCCTCTGAGCCCACCAGGAGTAATTCCTAAGCACAGAGTCAGTAATAATATCTGAACATACCAGTGTGACTTCAAAACAAAACCCCCAAATGATAGGAATTTTCCCAGGGTAAGATGAGGACCGAATTCAATCTTAGACATACTTTGCCAAGTGGTTCATGAGCAGCTGTAACATCTGCCTATTTTTCTCTGGGAGTCGATGAACAAGGGTGTGGATTTCAGAGACCCGGGATTCCTGGTTCTCCAGTTCTGTACAGGAATAAAAAAGGTAATATTTGATCACTGTCACAGATTAATCAGTGTACAAAACTCAAAGAAACCAATAATTTCACAGTAACAGATTTCTCCAAGGTTTAAGACCCTGTTCTGCATAGCAGTGAAGAGTGTGACAAGACCTACAAGTTGTTTCTGTAATAAGAGTTCATCCCAAAAATGAACACTAAAATAAATTAAGCAAACAAACCAAAAACCTCAATCCAAAATGATGACATTAAAAAAACAAAGCCAGTATACTGCACACTCAAAGCAACAAACTTGGAAACATCTGTCTTCTTAAAGCAATGGCTTCATTTCAAGGAAGAAACTCTATGCCCTTGGCAAGTTGTACAGGAACCATTATCACAAGGGCCTCAAACATCAAACTTACACCTCAAGATTTTTGCAATAAATATCAAGGGAAATGACTAGTTATTCTCAAATCACGTGTGATAACCAATCTGGAAGGAGAATGTAAATCTTCCTGTCTACTTGTAATCTAAATCACAGCCTGTCACCTTTCCTTAGATGAATGTGGGTAACTGGCTTCATTTATCAGGTAAATGCTTATAGAACTAATATGTGGTTTAGAGAATGACTTGTGTGTGATTTTAGAATTTTTCTGAGAAAGAAATGGAAATACTCCCAATGTTCTCTCATGTCTTCTGCCCTGTATAAAGAGGACAACTGAAAGTCAATATGAATAGCCAATAATATGTATTGCTAAAATAGGTCAGTAGTAGCCACCAGGCTAAACAAACATTGAAGGCTTAACAGAAGCAAGGAGAGGGACAGAGGCTACTGACATTATTGCACTGTGAGGATTCAGGTCATATTTAAGTCTGTTAGAGAACTTACTACTCCCCTTACAGGAGCCTGTTCCAATCAGACAGGTCCTAGTATAGTTAGCTAGGGTAGTTTGAATCTAATCCCTATGTATTTTAATATCAGTAATACAACACCAAGGACCTGTGTGACATTGCTAAAGAAGGATATGAAGATGTAAATGAAAGCCAAGATGAAGAGAACTGGTAAGTTATATAAATGATGTCGTATTCAGGAAAACTCTTCCAGCACTCAGTTTAGATAATGTGCAATGTCTGATTCATTCCTCAAAATGCTACTCAAGGACTGGAAAAACCCAAGGAGTTAGAATCCCAATAATCAAAATTAAAATGGTAACTTGCTTTTCTTTCCTCCCCAGCCCTTCAAAACATGCCTGAAGTGTCTTTCTACTGTAAATTCAACCTGGTACCAAGGTCCTCAGCTATCCTGATTTGGTTTCACTTTTATTATGCCAGTCTCATGAGTGCAAATGTGAGCAGTTTACATACAGAATGAGAGGAGTTAGATAATATTTATTTTGGGATACTGACTAGTCTTTGAAATAGAAAAAAATTCTATTCCCCACCCCTTAAAGCTGTGACAGAAAGAAAACTTACTTGCCGCTTTGATGAAACTTCTTTGAAACTGGTACATCATGAGTGGTCCTGGAAGCATTCTGGAATACAAAGACACACACTCGTCAGCTCAATACAGACAAAATCATTTCTCTAAACAGCAGTCTGAACACTGCCAAATGATTACACGTCCCAAAGACAAAGATTACAGAGAAACAGTCACTCGATTAAGTTTCCCTATGGAAAGGGTCCTGAGAAATTCACCTGAAAATTTTCATTCTCTCTAACTCAGGAAAACAGATACAGCTCTTTCACAGTCACAACGAGAAAAATGTGAATGCTACAGTCTAGCACAAACCAGAGGTTTCTTTGTAAGTCAATAATGACTCACCTATCAAGCAGAGCATCAGAAAAACAGTTAACTAACTAAAAAACATTTGCAATAACCTGTACTTAACCTCATCTTTCCAGTCATTAAAATAGCAATTAAAATATCTTCCCTTTCTCATAAAATCACCTCATCTGCAAACACCTTAAAAACTTTGTTGAAAGCTAGACACAGAGGGGATCACTTATACTATCAGCCCAGGGGATAAAGAGAGGGATATGGGATGCATGCTGAGAACAGGGGTGGAGGGAGGACAACATTGGTGGTGGGAATGCCCTTGATCCAATGTCACTATGTACCTAAAATATTACTGTGAAAGATTTGTAATCCACTTTGGTCAAAATAAAAATTATTATAAAAAAATAAAAAAAATTGGTTGCGGGGCCCGGGAGATAGCATGGAGGTAAGGCGTTTGCCTTTCATGCAAAAGGTCATCGGTTCGAATCCCGGTGCCCCATATGGTCCCCCATGCCTGCCAGGAGCAATTTCTGAGCATGGAGCCAGGAGTAACCCCTGAGCACTGCCGGGTGTGACCCAAAAACCACAAAAAAAAAAATTGGTTGCGTTTTCTGCAAGGTGAATTTATTAAGTCATATTTTCCAGAAATGTCAAAAGGTGAGGACCCCCCCCCAAAAAAAGGCTGGCACTATAAAAATCTACTGTGGTTTTAAAAAAAATGAGAGACTATCTGCTAAATAAGCAATCTATCTAACTATCTGCTAAATAACCTATCTGCTAAAATAAGCAATCAATAAAATCTTCTACAAAGTAGTTTTGAATAAAATAAAGTCTTTGGAAATAAATGTTGCTGTAAATTTAATTGCAAATGAGTCTTTTTCTGATAGTCAAAGTGATATTTTTCTCACAAAATCTATATTATCCCTGGCTCAGACTTTGTTTCTCAACAGATCCCGTTTCAACTTAGTCATCACCTACATTCTATCTTACACTTGGCTACAAGATACTTCTATAAATTCCCCAATAGTCGATAAAACCTGCATAGCCAATCCTCTCCTATGGCTTTCTTCCTTTGACATTTTGGCCAAATGAATCTTCAGAATCTTCAGAAAGACCTACAAATGCTTATGCAATTCATACTTACAGTGATCCTATTTAAGGCTAGATCCTGCCGTTCTGTGTAAGAACTACAACCTTTACCCCCTTTCAGTGTAGCAAAACATACTGCCTATTGATAAAACTAAGATGGGGACAGTTAGTCCATTTTCCTCTCTATTGTTATTAGTGCTCTCTTTCTTCCCCTACATCATTATATAATAATGAGATATATATATATATATATGTACATATATATATATATGTACTGTTACATGTCTTTCTTACAAGGAAAACTAAATTCCCTCAAATAGTTTATTAATCTGAGCTGAAGAAGAAATTCCATTCACTTCACATATATAGAGACCAACCTCAACATATATTCTATCAAATACATGAATTGAAGCAAAGAGGATATCTATGCATAAAAATTGGCTTTTTATTTAAATATATAATTAAGAGATTTCAGGGACTATCACATTTACAACTCTGCTAAAGGCTAATCATGACAGTTGCATCTCATGAGAGCAGTTTCTTGCGTCACACCAGGCACACTGCCCAATGACAACCCACTGGAAGTCTGGATGACTTAGAATTCACTTGACCAGCTAACTGTACCCATACTGAAGCAGTTTCCACATCTAAAACACCTACCCAACAGCTCTCTGAAAGTTGAAAATAAAACTGTATATTCTTCCTGATTGCACAATACCAAGCTGGCACCTTGCTATGCAGATGGAAAGTCCCTACCTGAGGTATGTCTTCAAAGCACTAGTGATGGTCTTGATCTCCCATTCTGCACAGATATCCGTTTCTGTTTCAGAAGCTGTTTTGGGGTCTAAAGCAAAGAAAAGACCATGTGAAGTTGAGGAGGAAATATGGCTTTAAACACAAAGACTGCTACATCAAAGAAATACAAGGAAAAGTCAAATGGCGCCTATTTGCTCTTAAGAAAAATGCTTTAAAATTCAAATGTCTATAGCTGGCCAGAATGCAACAAAACTGATCCTTTCATAAACTGCTGAAGGCAACAGAAATTAATGCATCTTAAACAAAGGCAACATGGCAACATATACTTATCCTTTATTTCCTTTTTTTAAGGGGTGGAGTGGGCACATGAGGTAGTGCTGATGGGGACATTCCAATAGTGTTCATGGGGCCATATGTTATGTCTTGTCCCAAGTGTTTATACTGGATTTGTGGGGGAGGGGGTATGGTTGGGCCACACTTGGCTGTGCTCAGGGGTTACTCCTAGATCTGTACACAGGGATAACTCCTGGCAGACTAGGGAGACCATATGGAATGCTGGAGATAAAAACCCAGGTCAGCAGAGTGCAAGTTAAGGCAAACTCCCTATCTACTGTCCTATCTCTTCAGCTCCTGTTTATACGGTTTTAACCAGTATCATCACTTCTCACTATCTATTCTCAGGAAATAAAACATGATAAAAGTTCTGTACTCCAAAAATACTCTTCACACTATTTTTTATAACAGTAAGGGAGAAAAACAACAACAATGATTTAATGAGATCAATTGCAGACAAGGGAGATATATCGTGTGAGAGCCAAGTCTAATTCCTGGCATGAAATCTTTAACCCGACCACTAGGCGTTGTCCTTATGTACCCCCAAAACTGGGCCCAAGCAGTGAACCATGTAGGAGTGACTGTAGAGCACTATAGGGGTGGTCACCCATCATAAAAATTAATAGACAAAGCTAGTTATATAATGACAGAGGAAACAAGTTAATTATGATATTGAATATTTAGAGTACCTGAGGAATATCTGATAGAATATCTGGTAGACTATTGTTACATTATCTGATAAATATAGCTATATAGCTATATAAAAATGGATTATTATGTAATATCATGGGAAAAAAATCAAAATTTAAAATTTTGTGAGAAAGTCCTATGAACAAAAGGTGAAAAAATAAACTAGAATTAAAATGGTGGTTGGTTTAGAGCAGGGGTCCTCAAACTTTTTAAACAGGGCCCAGTTCACTGTCCCTCAGACCATTGGAGGGGCAGACTATAGTAAAAACAAAAATTACGAACAAATTCCTATGTACATTGCATACATCTTATTTTGATGTGAAGAAACAAAATGGGAACAAATACAATATGTGGCCCGCGGGCAGTAGTTTGAGGACCACTGGTATAAGTATTGGGGTTTTTTTTTTGGTCTATCTTCCAAAAGGGCTTTTTATAAACAAGTATATTTAAAATTACAATAGAATTCTTAAAATGTTTGTTCATAGGCAAAAATAAGAGGCAGAGATTGAAGAATGGAAATTGCATCACACCAGTCAAAAAGACCCTGTTCTATTGCTGCCTAGGTGTCTTCCAAGACCCTAAAGGGAGAATTCAACTTTCTCATGCATACTAGAAATAGCCTGAAGCTAACACATCTTTCTTCTGATAAAGCTTCATTTTCAGATGAGACACTGACTTTGTTCAGGTTTGTTTATTCCTTTCTTCCACCTACTCTAGCAGGCCATGAGACTCAGGTGGGAATTCCTAAAGCATGCAGCTCCCTGCTTACAGATGATTCAGGGATGGGCGAACACCTGCTCAGGACAGTTCCAAAAGACAGGGGAAGGAGAGTTCCAATTTCCTGCCAGGCTTGCTTGCAGCTGGGAGATTATACAACTGTATTGAGAGCCAGCAGGTAGAGCCTGCTTGAGTCTCACTGACAAGACTAGGGATGAGGGGAATAGAAACCTGTATTTTTTTTTTTTTTTTACTTTTCTAGCTTGGGGGTAGGGGCATATCTTAGCAATGTTCAGGGTATATTCGTGGTTCTGTTCTCAGGAAGCATAACTCTTGGTGATGCTTGGGAGATAATACAAAGTACCATGGCCTGATGTGAGTTCTGCCACAGTATAGCAAGCTCCTTCACCCCCATACTATCTCTCTAACCACTCATTTCCCCTTTTTTCTTTTTTTTTAACCTATAATAGAAGGGGCAATAGCAACTGCATCTGAAATTAACAAACTTCTATCTCTGCACTTATTTTAGCAAACCTAGTTCCCTGTACTTCTGAGAAAGCAGTTCTTAAAGCAATGGTCTCAGCCATGTGTCTGGCTATCAGCTTATAATTATTAATTATTGAGATACACTTGACATGCAGCAGGAGATAGGCTTTAGGTATAAAAAATAATGTTATTTGTGCAGTATTTTAAAATCACGTAAGTCAATAAAGTCCTTTTGCTTTAAACCAGTTGGGGTCAGACTTTCTATTAAGAAAATAGTTCTAATAATATAGCAGTAAACAAAGACATTGTACTGTCTCTCTGGACTGTCTCCAAGAAGAAAGAGGTACCTCTTTCAGGGACAACAGCCTTTCAGCGGGAAAGGGAGATGAATCACTGAGGAGCACAATTCATTTTCTATTTTTTGGAAAAGAACCTACTTTCATTCTAGGAAAAAGAGATATAGTCATGAGTGGCTTAAGGATTAAGGCTCTAAGCTCCAGGTAAAGGCACAGATCCTCACAGCTGGTTTCCCTGAACACAAATTGGGAGACTGGAAAGGGCAGGGGTGGGGGAGGTCCAGCTCATAAAATGTTCAACTCCTAAGAGCAGAATATTTGGATGTACTGTTCACAGTT
This sequence comes from Crocidura indochinensis, assembly GCA_004027635.1. Classification (NCBI taxonomy): domain Eukaryota; kingdom Metazoa; phylum Chordata; class Mammalia; order Eulipotyphla; family Soricidae; genus Crocidura; species Crocidura indochinensis. Next base: position 36,128 of record PVKC010001420.1, read on the forward strand.
GACTCTAAGTAATAATGAAATAAATTTCTTGTCACATAAAAAGCTTGAAGAGCATGGATTTATTTCCAGGGCCCTGAATGGTAAATGCACAGTTTAATCACAATACATTTATGAAAAGTGAACACACAATGGCTTTCCAAATATTCCAAACCTCTGCAGGCTTAATTTGTCTCTTACTCTGACATCTACAGTCCCCTAGCAACTTCTTCCAGACATTTATGCTTTGCATGACCTTTTCCCTTCCTTATCCCAAGACACATGTAGAGTTGCCATACTAGACAGTTCCTGGAAGCAAGATAAATGTTACTGTACATATTTTCTAGGGAACAAACCAACCTCTACCCAAAAAGAGTGAGCATAGTACTAAACAGGCAGCAGTTGGCAGGTCTGGGAGTTGTGAACTGTTCCATGAACCACATTTAGCAAACTAATGATTAGCTTCCACTTATTCAGGCTCTGTAACCATAGGAATATTGTGTAACATTTCAGAGAAGAGAGTCAAATTACAGCCTGGCTAAGGGGCTTTTTATAGCACTCATGAAGCCAGGCTCATAATTTGAGCTTGTCTGTTTTAATTCAGTTAATATTCAAACTAATCTCAGTATAGTCCCACAAGGTACCCAACTTTCAGAAGGAGTTGCCAATTTCCACACCTCTCTACTAGGATCCTCTCTCTCTACCTGGTGTCATCTGAAGTTGATACAGACATTATGGATACATATTTCTTTTTAAGTCTTGGTAACAATTCTCCTTACCCTATCACCTGATGACTACAGTTAGTAAATTTGACCAAAGTGACAGGATTTAAGAACAGTCATCATAGGGGTAAACTGAAATGGGCCTATTTCAACACTGATTCTGAAACGGAAGAAACAGACAGAAAGGAGAAGTTACAAGGGGAAGAGGTCTTGGAAATGTCAGACTGAATTAGTACCAAATTCTTTTTGTTCCCTACTATGCTGTTGACAAAATCCCAAATGGCTTGCTAGAGGAAATGACTAGGAAAGTTATCTACATACTCCTAAATTTCCTAGCAACACTATAATGTAGAAAAAAAAATGTTTTCTCTTTAATTGAGAAGTAATCAAAGGTACATGAAAAAAATAAACAAGCAAAACAAGACATATACTAAGTTTCCTGCACCAAAGGAAATTACTAATATGTGCTAAGTTTTTTATTTATTTATTTATTTATTTTTGGTGGGGGGCACACCCGGTGACACTCAGGGTTTACTCCTGGCTATGTGCTCAGAAATCGCTCCTGACTTGGCAGACCATATGAGACGCCGGGCGATCGAACTGAGGTCCGTCCTAGGCTAGTGCAGGCAAGGCCGACGCTTTACTGATTGCGCCACTGCTCCAGCCCCCAATTTGTGCTACTTTTAAGATGCTAGTTTTAACAGTGAAGGTAAAAGAAAGAATATATATGAATATAGATTCCTTTAAATTTTATTGCTTGGTGGCTTAAGTTTTGGTGCTGGGATGCTAAAGAGATCATATAGGGGGCTGAGAATTGAACTCAATGCAAAGAATATGCTCTGGTTCATTGAGTTTTCACTCCAGATAATAGATATAAAAGCATATTTATAGATGAATAGATATAAAAGTATATCTATTTATTGCTTTTTGGGCCATACCCCAGTCATGCTCAGGAGTTACTCAAGCTATTTGTTCAGAAATTACACCTGGCTTGGGGGACCATATGGGATGATGCTGGAGAATCGAACCTCGGTCTGTCCTAGGTTAGTGCATGCAAGGCAAACGCCCTACCACTGTGCCACACTCTGGCCCTAAAGAAATATTTTTAAATTAAAACTGGAAGTACACTATATAGTATTTTGCATGTTGCTTTTTTTCAGTCAACAGTATATTAAGAAACAATATTAACACACACACAAAAAAACTTACACTACTTCTCTGTACTATAGTTAAATTAAGTTTTCCATTAATGGTAAGTATGGCTACTGTAGATTTTGCTAGAAAAATGACTGCATCCATGTACAATTGGTCTTATGGGAAAAACTGCCAGTAGTGTAATTTCTAGTTTGTAAGAAACATCTACTTTAAATTTTGAAATACACTGCTAGAGTGACTATTTCTCTAAATCATTGGCAAAATGTTTCTTCTTAGCCATTGTGATTGATTTTGGAGGAAAATTATCTGATTGCTTTAATGCATTTTCTTTCATGAGGAAATACGAAGTCTTTTCTATATTTAATTAAGGTCGAGTTTATCACACATATTTTCGCCCTTTTTAATATACACTGCATGGTTTAAAAAAAACCTTCACATGATCACGTAACAAGCATCACAATCAAGATATAATTTCCCTCATTCTCCCAAATTATTATTGTCCTTTTATAGTCAATCCCCACTCTATAAATCAAAGCCTCCATAGACACTTTGATATATAGAATCACACAGTTGCATGTGCTAGGAGTTAAATCCGTTTATTACTGACTAGTGTTCAACTTGATGATAGAGCACAATTTGGCTATTAACAAGACGGTAGGTTTTTGGGTGGTTTCCAATTGAGAGCTGTCAAAAATAAAGCTGCTATAAATGTTGGCACACGGGTCTTTATATGGACTACATTTTCATCTCTTAGATAAATACTTAAAGTGGAGCTGGGTAAAATATGGAGGAATGTGTCATATGGTAAGTATGTTTAACTTTAACAGACTGCCAAACTGTTTTTCCAAACAGGCCCTTTTTATATTCCCATCAGCCATGTTAAAACTCTTGTTGCATCAAATCATCATCAATAAGTGAGCGGCCCCATTTAGAAGCTTTACGTATTCTAATAAGCATAAAGAAAGAACTCATTGATTGAATTTGCTTTTCCTTGTTTAATTATGTTGGTAAATTTTTCACATGATTTTTCATCATTTAAATATTTTCTTTAATGAGCTACTTGCTTAAAGATTTTGGTCATTGAAAATATAAAGTTATGTTTTTATTATTGAGTTTGGGAGTTATTTTTAATATTCTCTTGATACAACTAACTTAGCAAATACATGTTTCCATGCTTGTCTTTTCTTTTTCTTAATCTTTAAAAGTGTGTAAGTTTTTTATTTGAATGTAGTTTAATATATAACAGATTCATCTTTGTATGGTTCCAGATTATTTTCTAAGAAACATTTTCTAAACCAAAGTCAAAAAGATTTTCCTCTAAGTTTTCTTATAGAAATTTTAATGTTTTCAGAACATGATGCATTTTGAATTAAAAGACTGTAAGATAAGAGTTAAATTTAATTTTTCCCAAATGTATATCCAATTGTACTTATCATTTGTTAAAAAGACTGTTTTTTCCCACTGAATTATTTGACCCCTTTATCAATGCTCAATTACCCACACATATATGGGTTCAAGTTTGGTATTCACCTCTGTTACACTGATCTAGATGTCATTTCTTAAGATAATTTTTATTTATTTTATTTTATATTATTATTTTTGTTTGTTTATTTTTCAGGCCACACCCGTTTGATGCTCAGGGGTTACTCCTGGCTAAGCACTCAGAAATTGCCCCTGGCTTGGGGGAACCATATGGGACACCGGGTAATCAAACCACGGTCCTTCCTTGTCTAGTGCTTGCAAGGCAGATACATTACCTCTAGCGCCACCTCGCCGGCCCCATTTCTTAAGATTCTTAAGAATTTGGATAGTGGGTAGAGTGCTTACCTTCAGTTATAAGAAGTTGTCAAGAAGAAAGTCTATGACTTCAGCTCTACTTGGAAAGAAATCTTTGATTTTATTTATCCTACTCTATTTAAAAGAGTATAGGAAATGTGGAACACAGGAAAAAGGAAAACAGACACCTAAGTCCTCAGAGGGGGGAAAAAAGAAAAAGTTCCCAGCAGAATCGAGATATATGGTTGAGGCATGTTACCAGTACTCAATTTAACACTCTCATAAGTATAGCTCTTTTGTACCTTCCATATGTTCTCTATAGCATTAATGTTCCTATAAATATTTTTTCAAGTTTGAGGATAATATGCAAAAATACAGTAAATGTGCATGCTTTCATTACCACAGTTAAATACTGAAATGGGAAAAACAGTTTCAACAGCATGGGTAATATGGGTAAGTCAGCATTCTGGCTGTCACCACAGGAATATCTACCAGGTAAAGTTTTTGGGTAAATCTACACAGGAGAACAATATGGTGTAGCATCTGAATACTTGTCCAAGTTCCTCCAAGTGATGTCATGCTGCACCCCCACCCTGACCTCTCTAAAGACATGTAGCATCTACACTGAAGATATTCATTTCTGAGTTGCTAGGGTACCCTGAGATTACCTCTGGGCAGCGGACATAGACTGAACAGAGTCTTTATATCAGGAGTAGTGAATTAAAAGGTGGGGGGGGGGGAATGGTCCTAAAAAAAATAGTAATAATCAGAAACAAACCATAGAATACTTCAGATTAATCTGGGGTGGTATGAGGGAGTCATTTCTCACAGAAAAAGGAAAAAGCTCTTAGAACTTCTAGGAGCACAAAAATGAAAACTTTAGGAGAGCAAAAAAATTGCATGTATTCATGTCACCAGTCGTTCGAGTTCATGAATGCCCCGCATGTCAGTTTCTGGCACTGCAAAAAAAATAGTAAGTTCAAGCAAAAGCTAAAAGAAACAAACAAAAAACAAGCTCACAACAGAGGGCGATTTTAATAGAATTTTCAAACATAACAGCAGAAAAAAAAATAAAATCAGACTGTTTTGGGGTAAGACAGAAGGTACTGTGGGTAGGGTACTGCTATGCACTTAGATGACCTAGGTTTGATCCTTGGCATTGAATAAGGACTTCCCAGCACCACCAGAAAAGATTCCTAAGTACTGCTAAGTGTATTCCCTAACCCTAAAATATTAAATACATGTATATATAAATATATATAGTAAGATTAGATTGGTTAAACAGAAGATTTAATATCTGATAAAATGCTTCTTAGCAAAAATACAGGAGTCGGAGCAATACCACAGCAGGTAGGCATTTGCCTTGCATGTATCCAACACAGGTTCAATCCCAGCATTCCGTATGGTCCCCAAGTCTGTCAGGAGTAATTTTTAAGTGTAAAAAATGTTAAGTGTAGAGCCAGCAGTAACCTCTGAGCACTGCTGGGTGTGGCCCAAAAACAAAATCAAAATTTCTTGACAAAATACAGGGACCAAAGAACAAGAATATGGTAGACCACTATGCCCCATATATCTGAGACCCTCAGTTCAATCCTTAACATCACAAGAAAACAAAATATGTATAACAAAGAGATCAAAGCATTGTAAAACATACTGCAGAAAGCTCTTGATACTCTATAAATTTTGGGGGAAATGGGTTTTGTAAAATACAAAGGTAAAATAAAGAGAAACACATTAAAACAATTAAAGTAACAAGTAAAAGGTACAAATGTAAATGACTACATTAGTAAAGACACTGATGTAGGGACCAGAGCGATTGCACAGAGGCAGAGTATATGCAGCTGACCTGGACCCGGGTTCAGTTCCCGGCATCTCATATGGTCCCTTGAGCCTGCCAGGAGCAGTTTCTGAGCAGGGAGCCAGATATAACCCTTGAGTACTGCAAGGTATAACCTCCTCCAAAAAAAATCCATTATAAAATTAAAATGGTCATTTTAAACAACAAAAAGGGAAAAAATCAGCAAAATTTAAATTAAAATAAAATATATGAATAAACATTAGAAAATGGTTGTTATGATGTTCATCATTAGAAGAAAAATTAATTTCAAAGGTGAAAATGGGGCCAGTATGAGAGTATAACAGACATAGTAAAGTGAAAAAGGGAGAGAAAAACTCTTTCACTTACCATAACATTTATTAAAGATGACTACATTGTGATGTTTAAAGTAGTGGCAAGAGAGAAATTTTTTTTCATTATATGGCTAGTTGTTAACTGAATTAGTAATTGAGGAAAAGAAGAGTCAACCTTCCATTCTGCATGGATTTTTAGAAAAATGAAATCATTTTAATCCCGCAAAATTAAAGATACTTTTTAATTCAGAATATGCTTTAAAACTGCTTCATAAAATTAAACTTCATGTAAATTTGAACTATTTATAAGACAAAATAAACATCTTTAAATTTTAAAATGAGTAATACTCAGGAAAAATCTTGGTAACATCTCACTCAGATATAAAAAATGTTCTCACTGTTGGGCTAGAGAGAGAACAAAAAAATAAGCAAGTTGTTTGCCCTGCTTGCAGCTGACCCTGGTTCAGATAGATCCCTGGTACAGCATATGGTCTCCTGAATACTAACAGGGTTCCCTCCTGAGCACAGAGCCAGGAATAGTCTCTGAACATCACTGGTTATGGTCCCAAAACAAAACAAAATAAAAGAGTTCTTATAATCAAAAATGGACATACAAACCAAAAAGTAAACCAAAAACATAAGAGAGCGAGTCATAATGGAAAAGTAAAGAGTAATATATGCAGAAAAATGCCTGATAATCCAAATTAAAGAAATGCAAAATAAAAAAGATTCCATTTAAGTGTTTATGATTTATATGCTAAAAAAATGGAGAGTAACAGAAGTTGGCATGGATGTGAGGCACTAGCATAGGATGGACTGTGGTTCGATCCCCCAGCGTCTCATATGATCCCCCCAAGCCAGGAGCGATTTCTGTGCACATAGCCAGGAGTTATCCCTGAGCATCAAATGGGTGTGGCCCCAAAACCAAAAAAATGGCTTTTATGAAGTGTAAATCCAATTCTGCAAACATTTTTTTATTGTCCTATGACAGAAGAAATAGTGAAAAAGTGATAGAAACATTAAACTGTCAATCAGACTACCTCTAATCTACCAGACTTTTCTCTTTTTATATTTCCCCAAATTTGCTACAATGACTACTCAAATTTTAATTTAATGTAAAAGAAAGAAAACAATTTAAAATAGATATTTTTAGGAAGAAAGACACAAATGGAGAGAACAACAAGTATATGTATTTAATATGCTGAGGTAAAAAATCTGACATTTATTTTAATATAACTTTTGAGGAGAGAAAAAATATACACATGCAAGATACTCTAATTTCTGGGAATATACAAAATCATTTTACTTTCAAAGACATGAGACCTGTAGTATGGAAGAAAGGATAAAGCTCTTGGTCTGATTGAAGCATTGGTTTTTGCTAGGAAAAGTACTAATGTGCCAAGTAAGATTCTGAAAGTACTATTCCACTTCAGAATGAATTGACAAAGTCAACCAATATCTCACACACTGTTTAGTAAATCAATGAATATAATAAAGAAACAGTGAGTGAATAGTGCATGCAGGGCTTTTGCACCCCAGTTTATTGATTGTGCCTATGGCAGACCAAACTAGACTTAGGATTTATTTTCTGTTTTTCCTATTTCTTTTATGTACCTAATTATTTTCTGGATCCAAAGGAAAATAGAACAAGAACAACATGGGTATTTTGATCTGGTGCTACTCAAGATAGAAAGAAGGGTCTTTCCATACTACTCTATTTAGCACACTTGACTAACATGGTTTCTTTTCCCATTAGCAGACCAGTCAAAATGTCATTTCTACTGTCACTTTCCATAACAATATGTTATCTTTGAAATCTCTCTGCTCCTGTATGCAATTGGCTATTGAGTCCTTTGACTTTTGATCTCCAATTACTTTGAGCTTATGTTTTTCTCCTGACCTCAGGGGGGCTATTTGGTCTAAGCCTTGATAGGGTATTTGTTCTGCTTCAACTCTTTCAAAAGTCTTCTTCCTCCATGCCTTTCCATGATCAAATAAATGCTTTGCATTTCAGCCAAGGTTATCCTCTTAAAATGAGAATCTTAGCTAATTAGACCTGTGTTAAAAGGTACTTTTTAAAAGAAGCTTCCCGGCAGCTGTTTTAGGAAAGTACATCCATCATTCCATTAATGATCCTGCCCAGCCCGTGGTCTATGAACCCTCTTACAGTGCTCCCACCTCACTAAAGATAGGTGGAAGGAACAGGCTATTTGTACCCATCAGCTCTGGGTCAGATGACAAACCAAAACTGGAGGAATGAATCAGGTGTCAGACTAATACTAACTATTCAAAGTCTTCAAAACTGTCTAGAAAAGTAATTTCTTTTTAATGATATGAGCTCTACATCTGACCAACCACTTAGACTGTCTATTGGAACCACATCCCAGGAGAACACATCAATAACAAAACTATCAGACGTGACAGATAAGATAACAAGAAGCCAGAAGGGGGTTGTGGGGCAGAGCCCAGCAAACTGAAAAATGTCACAGAGTCACCAGATCCAGCTACACATCGGTCATCTTGGTCTTGCCAGTTATTCAAATAAAGGTTTTCTATTTCCATAAAGGAAATTTAGCTATTTCAAATTGACGACTGGGTGCTTCACTGGGCAAAAAAGACCATACAAAATCATTACTTAGTAGATTTGAATTCTATCTCACTTCCTAAGAAAAAAAGTGACCAGGGTGTACTATTTTATGACTGAAACCCAACTACAAACATTTTTGTAACCAGGGTGCTTAAAAAAGTGACCAAAGCATAACAAAAACTTCTGAACAACATTCAAGTTAATTAACAAATAGGATATCTTAAATTTTCAGCTTTAACCTTCCTGTGCTACTCTGAAGTACTCTAAATACTAAAAATATCATAATAATTATCATTATTAGGACAGTAAGTAAGACTGTCCTATCTTATAGATAGCAGACCTGAGTTCAATCCTTGATATCCTATCAATCCTTGATACATAAATCCTTGATGTGATAACACACATCCTTGATGTGATAATACATCCCAAACCCCACCAGGAATCATCCCTGAACAGAAAGAAGTACTAAATACCAGTATGTGGCCCTGAAACCATGTAACTATACCATATATATACATATATATACATATATACATATACAAATATATACATACCAACATATAAATATACACATTAATACTCTCTGCTGTAGTTGCCACAGACCTTGATTTCTGTCTTCCATACCACTGTTTAAAATATTTCCTAAATCTGAAATTAGTCTTCTAATTTCCTCTTCACAGTCAATCTTCCAGAACCAGCTCATAGGAGATACTGACATTATATTTTACAATAAATATTTGATATGCCAAGTATTTCTTCCTATCAGGACACTTTGTAGATAAAAGCATACTTTTTGTACAGTTTCATCTGCTGCAATGGGCAATCTGCTTCAAAGAGAAAACATTTAAAAAATACTTGCAGTTATCATCATAAAACAGAGATTTTAGACTTACAACAGAATTGAAATTTTTTTTTTTGTTTTGTTTTTTGGGCCACACCCGGTGAAGCTCAGGGGTTACTCCTGGCTATTCGCTCAGAAGTCGCTCCTGGCAGGCACGGGGGACCATATGAGGAACCGGGGGATCGAACCGCGGTCCGTCCTAGGTTAGCACAATGCAAGGCAGGCACCTTACCTCCAGCGCCACCGCCCGGCCCCCAGAATTGAAAATATTTTAAGGTTGTAGGAAGTAGTGCATGGGCTAAGGAGTTTTTCTTACATGCAGTTAACCCTAATTTGATATTTCACACTGCAGATAATCATCTAATAAGCATCACCCGATGTGACCTCTGAGCACAGAGCCAAGAGCAATCTCAGAGCATTGCTACATATGGCCCAAACTCCTCAACTCGAAATTAATAAAATACAGCAATCTAATTTCAGGAATTTATCATAAAAAAACAGATTCATGCTCAGGAAACAATACTGCCTGTGAATGTTTATGAAAGCTTTATTCAAAATTTCCCCAAATAGGAAATGATCCTTTAACAGATGAATGACTAAGGAATCTGTATGGTTATGTGTCTGTACAATAAAATGTCACTCAGGAAAAAAAGGGACTATTAAAACACAGCAACCTAAATAAATCTTGAGGGAATTAAACTGACAAAATAAAATACCCACAATTATATATTTTTATAACTCCATTTATGCAACAATCTTAAAATGACAAAATCACTGAAAGGGAAAACGGACTAATGTTACCACAGGTTAAAAATGGGGCACAGTGGGAGATGAGATTGATGAGTGTAGCCATAAAACAGCACAGAAATATTGTGGTAATGGAACTGCTCTGTATCTTAGTTGTGAGACTATAATACTGACTAGCAGGTAGGTAGGTACCAATGGGAGAAAGTTGGAAAAGGGTACATGAAATTACTGCTTATAAATACCCAGGGATCTATAATTATCTCAAAGTTCATGAATTATTTTTTAAAAAACAAACAAATCATAATATACTAAATTGGTAATAATCAATATCTCACAAATAAACAGTTTTTAAAAGATCTCACTATACAATAGAGTTTTTCCCAAAAATCTCTATTTTTTTAAATAAGTTTTATTTTGACCAAAGTGGATTACAAATCTTTCACAGTAATATTTTAGGTATATAGTGACATTGAATCATCTCTCTTTAAAGAAAAAAAAAGTAAAGATTAATTCTGGTCATCACAAGACAGAGTATTTTTTTATGTATGAAACTTATTTCAGAAACTGGGATGGCAAAAGCAATGAAAAATATTCACAGATAAGTATCTATGCTCAGAACACTAAGTAGGACCCCAAATGACAATCCATCTCTCTAAGCTCAAGGGATAAACAACAGGCAGGGTGGTGAAATCTGATCTGTTTGCCATTTAAACCCATGTGACTCACTGAAGCCAGCCACATTCAGACCTAAATATACAGGAAGCCTGCAGCCTTAGCAAATTTGACTCATTGGCTTCTGGCTTTTCCACTCTAACACTGCACATTTGTAGATAGTGTTTTTCATATTTACAAGAGCACGTTGCAAAGGAGGAGGTTTCAATTCTCAAATGACAAATATATAAAATCTACAGGGATATATATATATATGTATATATATGTATATATATATATATATATATATACCTAGATATATACTTATATATCTAGATATATAAAAATATAGAAGGAAAGACGGTCCAGAAGAATTGTCTGCTCATATATTTCTTGTCCAGGAATCACCACATGATATCATTTAGAAACTGGGACTGGCCTGAAGTCTTCTGCACGTTAGATTTGTGCTCCACTAAATGCCTATCTCTAAAGAGAGCACAGTGTCGTGAGTTACTCCAACAAAGCAGGGTACAGTCGTCACACGAACAATCTAGCACCACTTAGACTGATACTTCAGTGTAGTGCTTGAAAACTGTCATTTTTGTTTTGTCAAGTCCCTTTTCTGTACCTTTTCCAGCAATGCTCACAGTCAAAACAACTGGCGAGCAGAACAGCTGACTTCTCAGGGTCTTCTCTTATACACTCTGATTCCCTAAAAGCAGCCTATTATTGTTTGGACTCATAACCTAGTGAGGGGAGGAGAGTCATAAATGCACTCACCCATCAGAATACTCAGCAGCTTCTGCACTCTGGAATTAACCCCCACAATGCGGTAGAGTCCTTGTTCATTGATCCCTGAGGAGGTAAACAGTAATAATTTAATTAGAGGTACCTAAGAACACAAGTCAAACCAACTACGCCAAATGCATTTTGTCCCCCTTCATTTTCTCAGTCTTTCTAAAAGCTGCTTTAATTAAAGTACCCTGTCACTCAGCCTTGCTCTTAGCAAAGGAGTGGGATTTGGTACAGCTGTCTAGGATTTCACGGGTGTGCTGCACACTTCAGCCCTTGTGTTAACTCATCGTCAGAGGGAGGACAAAAAAAAATCTTTTGTTGCCGAAGACAGCATCTGAAGAATTGTAAAAGGTACAACATACACAGTTTATATGTCATATTTGATCAGACTTTTTTATTTGAAAAGCCAAAAATAAAAAGATAAAAATGTAATAGTATAGCAAACAATACTTAAAATCTAGTTCAATGTAGAGAATGAAAATACTGAGATATAAGTACATTTTTAATTTTGGAGAATTTTCACCAAGACTGAACAATTAAAAAATTCATTCATTTATACTGTGAACATTTTTGTTTGTTTGTTTGGAGCTATACACCCAGATGAGCCCAGGGATTAATTTTGATGCTGTGCTCAGGGATCAATCTTGGTGGTGCTTAGGGGACCACATGAGGTGCCATAGGAACCATGATAGAGGTTAGGGATTGAACCAGAGTTGCTATGTGCAAGGCAAGTGCCATGCCCACCATACTATTGCTCTAATCCCAATACTATGAATATTTTTTATAAAATAAAGGAAGTATCATCTTTAGTCACACCAAGGAAATGAAGTAGAGGGCATTTACCTTCAAACACCCAAAGAACAAAAAACAAGAACCCACTTCAATACTTTGCTCATTCAAGAATAAGGTTTAGACCAGCACCATACCAATTTACAATGCAGACCAAGTGATAGGAAATTACTTTCTTCTGCCTAATCCTCTACCCATCCCTCAATTAACCTGTCTCCTAATTTCTATTACAGTTGCCTGATTTACTTCTCCTACTTACAGGGAAAGAAAATCTGTTTAAGTACAAATCAGTTTAAATGTAGCCTTTACTTAAAATCTTCCCATAAGAAAATGGTTTTTCTTATGTATTTAAGCCATAATCAAAATGGTTAGAATCAAAAGGTCCTACATAATTCATTAGATCAAAACATCAATCATCATTCTGCTCAAAGACATCGGCCTCCTATTATTCCAAAAGAACTGGTTCATGAGCCCACATCCCTGTCAAGATATACTTGTTTCCTCCACCTGGAAGGACACCTCTTCCTGGTCTGTTCATCTGCTTCAGTTCTCACTCAGTTATCTTCTTTTCTTATAGAAGTTAAAAATACCTTAAATTATGTTTTCTTATTTCACTTATCTTTCTTCCTATATATATAAAATCACTATACTTTTATATCCCCCAAATAAACTCTAAATAATCATTATATCATCAGCATCTATATCAATATGCCATATGACAGAGTAACTAAAACACAGAATTAAACTTTATCAGTGTGAGTACAACAAAATTTCCTGAAATACAATTCTGAAAGAAAAAAAGAAGACTGTGTCTTCAACCAGCCCCATATAGAATGTGAACTAGTAAGTGAAAGAACATGATCGGAAATGATAGGATTTTGCAGGTAAAAAGTCCTACAAATGCACAAAAATGATCCTGCATGGTTTTATAATCTAGGAACCTTGCCAAAAACTAACTAAATAAATAACATAAAAATCCCTAAATATCTATTATCTAAAAACTATCTAAGAATTATCTTTAGTTCTTGCTAAAATGGTATTTAATGTATACTGTTCTTATTTTTTCTTGGTGTTAAATGAAATCTCTCTTAATTTAAACTTACTAAGTCATCCTCATCTTTCTGAAAGTGTAAAAGGACAAGGATACAGAGGCTGAGAAATCAAACAAACCAGTGACCTTCTTATGCAAGTAGTTTTTTGTTTTATTACCAGAAAAACTAGTCCTCCTAGCTGCTGGGCTATATTTGCTACAAAGATTTGGTGGAGGGTTTTAGATGATTAGGTTTCCTTTTGCTTTGGGCTGATGAAATCTGAGAGACATATAATCAAGAATATGAATTTCATTGGGGGAAAGATGGTGACTTCTGATTGGAACTCTTTTTTTCTTTCTTTAGTTTATTATGTCTCTACTTTGTTAACCACACAGATCTCTTTATTTTTCAAGCTTGTCTTTTTTTTTTCAAATGAAAACCAAACAAAAATTCCTTTTGAAAATAAATACCTTAGTAATGATTAATTTTAAAATTTAGCCAACTGTACTTAAGATATATTGTTATAACTAGCAGAGACAGTGGTAACACAGAGAGACATATACAGATAGAGACACACTTTCCTTCTCCCTGCCATACTCGAAGAGAATAGACTCACAGTATAGAGGCTGTTCTATGACTTAATTTTGCACTCCATGTATCTATTAAAAATCCTGAATATCGATCCTTTTCATTATACTTCTAGTGATTTGCATTTTTTTTACTGCCTGGCTTATATTACTCAATGATTTTTATCAATTTGGTGGGAAGGTATCCTAGGAGTGCGAGGGGCTATCCCTGGAAAATACGCAGCTCAGCTAAGTAAGCCTAAAAGTTTTGGTGTTCAAGTCCAGCAGTTTAGAGGCCACCAAAATCATAACAGAGTGTGTGTGTGTGTGTGTGTGTGTGTGTGTGTGTGTGTGTGTTTTACAAACAGAAGACACTTGATTCCAGTCTTCTGAGCTATCTCTGGCCCCTTGATTTAACCAATTTTTGAGATACTGGCTAGAATCTCATTATTCATTTTAACACCACTCTGCAAACATCCTATGACTCAATCAGGCTCATATCCTTAATTTTTCAAGATCACTTCCTAACTAGATTACCTACTTTAACTTTATATTTTCTGCCAATATTTGCAGAGCATTGTAGTCCTCTTCAATACTTCACTGAAAGGAAGGTAGCAGAATAAGCATATTCTTTAAATGTTACAATAAAAATAATTACCTTGTAAAGAATATTTTTTATCCAAATACATAGTAGAGGCTCATAAAGACAAAGGAGATTTATTTTACTTTTTCCCTTTCCTCTATACTCAATTCCTGATCACCATTTCAAAGATAATTCTATTTCTCATCTGCTAAGTGTTATACTTCAAAAAGAAAGAACTTTCCAACAAATAAAATGGACTACAGGTAGGGACTGGAGAGATAAGTCTAATAGGTAGAGTGCTTGCCTTGAATGTTTTTGTGATCACCTGGTTCCCCTGAGCTCTACCACCAGTAAGCCCTTTCAACTTATGAGAAAAAAAATTAGTGGGTGGGGTATTGAATTAAAAAGACTGAAGGAAA
>PVKC010001421.1:0-25600 GCA_004027635.1 Crocidura indochinensis
AATTCACAAACAGAAGATTCATATATATTTTTCAGTTCTTCTTGATTGATTCTTCTTCTTATTATTATTATTACTGATTCTGTAGACAAGAGAATTTACCTTCTAGAACTATCATTCTCTTATTCTTACATAGTTGGATTGGATACCATTAATGTATAAACTCTCAGGGTACTTAGATCTTTATACCCTCTTCCCAGATTTAGTAACAGATGTTTAGTAAGAGGTACACTATATACATACTGTTACTGTCAAGGTCAATTGAAACGCCAATGAAAGAGGGTTAGAAACAGGGTTTAATTGAGGAAGAGGCAGAACAGGTAGACCAGGGACCTTACAGCCAACTACCTAGGTCAAGAGAGGGAGAGAGAGGGTCAAGGTTGGAACCAGGGCAAGAAGTCAGCCAGGAAAAGGCCAGACAAAGGGAAACAGTAGCAGAGGCAGCAAAAGAGCACAGGAGCTGGGAGTCTGGAAAACAATTTTCTTTGCAGTCTGGCAGCAAACATCCAGCACTAGTAATCTGGCAGGGTTGGCAGAGGCAGATTCTTCTAGTGCCCCCTAGCACTTCAGCGATGGGATGTTTTATATGCACTCTGCCAACTGCCATCCTGTAAGTGGGTTTCTGGTAACTGCCATCTTCTCCCTTAAAGGACAATAGCAGCTTATGGCTAACCAGAGGCCATAAGAGTCTCTGTTTCCTTATACATAATATGGATTCATCTTTAAAAATGTTGAGTTTGGGGCTGGAGCGGTAGGCGTTTGCCTTGCAAGCAGCTGACCCAGGACAGACCTGGGTTTGATCCTCGGTGTCCCATGTGGTCCCCAAGCCAGGAGCGATTTCTCAGCACATAGCCATAAGTAACCCCTGAGCGTCACAGGGTGTGGACCAATCTCACCCCCAATTAAAAAAATAAAACTTGAGTTTGTAAAGTTGGAGAGATAGTGCAGTAATTTCTTTGCATGCAGCTGACCAGGATTTCATCCTAGCACTGTATATAGTCCCCCAAATTTTGCCAGGAGTGATGTCTGAGCAAAGATCCATAGTAATTCCTGAGCACCATTGGGTTTCTCCCCCCAAAAAGCAAAAACTAACACAAATATCACACAAAAGATGAAAAAATTGAGGCCAGAGAGATACCCCAACGATAGGGAGTTTGCTTTGCATGTGCCAACACAGGAGGGACCTGGTTCAATTCCCAGCACCCCATGTGATCCCCCAGCCCGCCAGTGGCGATTTCTGAGTGCAGAGCCAGGATAAACCCCTGTTGGGTGTGGCCCAACAGTCAATCAATCAATAAAGTTTAAAAAATGAAAAATTAATGAAGTTAGAGTTTGGGGGCGAGAGAGAGAGCTCAGAAGTCTGAATGCATGTTTTGCATATTGGAGACCTCAATTTAATCCCTAATACTATATAGACATTTGCCCAGAATGCCAAATAATAAAAATGTTTTTAACGGCTTGACTTTTTACGAGACTTCCGGTGGAAATGTGGTTGTGGCCCCAAAATGCTGAGGATCAAAATAAGATATTTGCATATATATGCTCAGTCATATTCTCGGGACCAAGCTCAAATTGTTTCTTCTGTTTTGTTTTGGTTCATCTCAATTGTTTGTGAAGGTCTATGAAGCCAATAAATTGTATTCCTCACTCTCCATGACTCCCTACTTACCTACCTAGCCACCACCTTTTAGCAATTTTCAGAGAACTAGCAGGGTTACACTCAGTCTATTCCTCCTCTGACCTGGCCAGAATAAGATTCTGCAAGGTGAAACAGTATTATTAGACTGATACCCGCCCTCCTATAATTTATGCTGGTGAAAACAACCATTGTCACATGTTTCTGACTGGCCAACTATAGGTGAGAGGTATCCATGACCCTCTCCTTGTATTTGTTTAGTTTCTAGAAAAGATGATAAAAATTCAAATCAATACTTTATTTGCTAGTTTACTAATTTTTCTATATTTTCTATAAGACTCAAGATGGGCCAGATAAAAGTGATGTGGAAAACAAAATAAGGTAAAGAGCACAGTTTCCTGCCTCCTTTTTAAATCCAAGCATAATGTCTTCTCTACATTTATAGATCCATCTACCTGGAAGTTCTAGAGACCTTCTTTTGAACAGTTACAGAAGCCTTATCACAGAGCACAAATTATTTCATCATTAGCCATTAGTAATAGATCTATTGTCTTATTCCTACCCCCCTTTCTGGAAGCTGTCAATGATCCTGGGGGACAGCATATAACTAGAAACCTTAGTCACTCACAACATAGAAAAGTTTTTAGAAGCTCTGTACCAAAAAGAGTTAGAAGAAATAAAGCATATTAGAGGTAAATGAAGTATATATATATATATACATATATATGTAAATATATATGCATAATATAAATTATCATTTAAAAAGGAAACAGAGTATAATAAAGAGTGGAAAAATCACTATGGTGCTCAAATGAAGAAATTACATATATTAACAATTCACTATGGCATGCATAGAATATAAATGTACAAATAAATACATAGCAACAAAGAATAAAAAGTATTTTTAATAAATTTTCATCTATAATATTTTGGAACACTCTAAGCTCTAGAATCCATGTCTACTACAGAGAGAAAATGAGGCCACAAAGAGAAACAAAGTTTTCAGGGCTCTTCAGTTGCACCAATTACTTAATGGCTCTTGTATGATTTGCTTGATGTAATTTGATCTTGGGGTGGGGGATGAACTTGCAGAATGAATATGCAGATTTGACATCTAAATTCAAGTCCTGACTGACTGGGTGAAAAGATATTCAGGCAAGGCCGCATTTAAAACGAACTGCTTTACCACTGACAAGAAATGAAGATTTCTCCCTTAATTCTTCCTTCCTTCCCTTTTCCTTATCTTTCTTTTTTCTGTTGTTAGGTCACATCCAGAGGGTGCTGGTGATTACTGCTGGCTCTGCACTTAGGAATTACCCTGGAGGACTCCAGGGAACCATTTAAGATGCCAGGGATCAAACCTCGGTCAGCCACATACAAGGCAAATTATCCTAACTGCTGTATTATGACTCCTATTAATTTATCCTATATCTGTCTCTGGTGATTAGTACTTATTTTATGCTAAGAATATGAAGTGAAAAAGAACACTTGTCTGCTATATAGTCCTCAGTATCATCACAGGTAATCCTCACCACCTCTTTACTACAAATTTATAAAAGAAACTAAGTTGAAAATTAAATTTCTAGAACTACCATATTTTTCATATTTCAGTGTTTGAAAATAAAAAGAAGAGGAAAATTACCTTATCATAAAATAATTTCCTTCAATTTCTCAAATGCTAAATGAAGTAAAATCTGTGGTTAAATCAAACCTATTAGTCTTATTATTAAAAACAATTATTCTAATAAATTATAAGTATTTAAATTTAAATATTTTCATAGAATTATGCCTATAAGAGATGATCACTATGTTGAACAAATGAGCAAAACATATCAAATATGAAATTGTCTGTACTAGAAATGTCAAAGTGTGTGCTGTTCTTTTGGCAAGTTTATACAGATTTCAAATATAATTTGATATGTAGTTTCTATAAAATTAAATGCAATTCATAATCATGTAAATTTGTCTTCTGATAAAATATTTAAAAGAGATTCTGGGGCTGTTAGATAGTAAGAAGGATAAAGTGTTTGCCTTAAATGTGGTGGATTCTAATTTAATCCCCTGTACTATGTATAGTCCTCCCACCACTGCCAGGAGTAATCCCTGACCACAGAACCTTGAAAAAGCTCTGAGCACTTCTGGGCATAGCCCCCAAAACAATCCTTCCCAAGTAATATCAGTTGTTGATTTGAAACATGGTGCTACATTTTTAGTCATGCATGAGTGATTTATTTAAAAAGAATTGCTGCTAGGACTATTAATCAGTTTCTAGCATAAACTATGGTGCACTTAATGTTTCACTGTTGACTTAGGAGAAATGACACAAATGATTTTGCAGATGAAAGGGGAGGTCATAGTGACATATTCTTCCCTTACATTGCTCTACAACTTGAGGTCATAAAAAGTGCTAATAACAATAATTGCTATCTTATATACAACACTGGTTAAGGCAAGAGTCATTATTGTCTCACTTTTGAAAGGGTATGTCTGTTGGCCAAAATTGGGTCTATCCCTTTCCAGTAATGACAAGCCTTATCTTGGCTTTTGAGTCAGACAGAGGCTCCCAGGTTTGAGTTCCTTTAGTAACTTCTGAACCCATTGACTCCTCATGGGAATGAGACCAGTGAGAGTTACTTAGAATAGTGCTTCACATGACATGTGCTCAAAAATGCTTCACAAGGGGTCAGAGTGATAGCGCAGTAGTTGGGCTTTTTTGTTTTGTTTTGTTTTGTTTTTGTGTTTTTTGGGTCACACCTGGCAGTGCTCAGGGTTACTCCTGGCTCCATGCTCAGAAATTGCTCCTGGCAGGCACGGGGGACCATATGGAGCACCGGGATTCGAACAGATGACCTTTTGCATGAAAGGCAAATGCCTTACCTCCATGCTATCTCACGGGCCCCAGTAGTTGGGCTTTTTCTTTGCACATGGCTGACCCAGGACCACCCCTCTTAGATCCCTAGCATCTCATAGGGTCCCCCAAGCCAGGAGTGATTTCTGAGCACATAGCCAGGAGTAACTCCTGAGCGTTACCGGGTGTGGTCCAAAAAACAAAACAAAAAATGGTTCACAAATTGAACAAAAGCTTTAGTGAATTACCTAGCATCCCCTTATTTGTCAAAGCATTGGGAATACAAGTATATGTATATGTATATATATACAAGTATATTATTCTTGGTAATTTTCTTTATTAATTAAACTAAAGTCAGCACCACTCTTCAATCCCAGAGACTGATCTCACCATCAACATGCACCTATAAATTTGGGAGAGAGTGGAGAAATATAGTTAGGAACACTGCCACACCTGAGATTCAACTACCAGTTGACAACTCCCCATCTGCATGCCTGGCCCTGTTCATGATGATAAGTGAAAGGCAAATCTGTCTCTCATTACTTGATATTTCCATCTAGCTGTCACAGAAATACCTTCAGTCTACAAACTCATGCCAAATCCAATTCAACTCTTTTATCCAAACACACATTTCCTTTTGAATGTAAAATTCAAGTGATCAAAAATAAAAATCCATTTCATTTTTCAGGTAAGATATCTGAAAGTCACACAGGTCATCTAATCAGCCATCAAGCACTGATAACTCTTCCTATTCTGTGGTCCATCATTCTTTCAAGAAAGAGCAATTGTACATCTAAATGTTTCAAACACTAGGTGAAAGACAGGCATATCAAAGTGTACTCAGAAAGATCTGTATCCTAATAGAGCATAAATTTTGGAGGAAACCTCAGATCTACAAGCATAAAAAAATTCAACAGACAAATAACTTTAAAATGTATAATTAATATAAAAGGAATCAACACAGGATGACCTGATTTAGAGGTGAAAGTTGCTACTTTGTTTTCTTTGAAGAATTAATAGACAGCCAATAAATTTGGAATGTAGCCCAACTAAAAAGAAAATTGGGTGAGATAAAGTTGAAGTTTTGTCAAGAAGAGAGTGGTGTGTTTTGAGTTTATACTAGACTCTGAGAAGTCAGGAAAGAAGTTGTGTTCTTAGAGTCAATCAATCTAAGTTTTAATAGCATATAGTTTTCTTTATAGAGAAAATATCAGGTAGAAGAAAGACTTTTAACCTTCTGGGCCCAAGTTATCACAGCCTAGATTAGGCTGAGGTCTTGTAGAAACAGCCCCTTCTGGATTACATTCCCCTTAGTGTATCTTGTTTAGGTTTTGAAAGATATGCACTCTTGGTTTATATCCTTCAGATGTCTGGCACTCTAAAAGATAAATTTTGTGAAACTTCTGCTCACATACTCCCCCACCCACCCACCCACAAAAACAAAAAACAAGCAAACAAAAAACCTTTTTCTACTTATCATCTACTAAGGCTCCCCCAAAGAACTGGAGGATGGGATTCACACATCAAGAATAACTTCAAATCCTCTTTCTAAGATTTCAAGAAACATACATAATCACACTTTCTGGGCACCATGAATGTGTATTTTTAATGTTTCTCCAAGCAAGGTAGAAAATTTGCTGTTTTATCTTCTACATCATCCCTGTGACCACACACTTATGAGGTATAATTTAGTAAATACAAGATCTGTCCCAGATTCCTCAAACCACAGCCAATATTTCACCATCACTTCCATTATCTTTTATTTTGTTCCATCAAGTGCAAAGGACAGGAAATAGTCTGTATCTTTGTGAGGGGAGGTTGGGTGTGCAATAAAGTAGTGGGTGATATTAACACCCACAACATGTTTGGAGAGAATGAAAGATATTGCAGAATATAACATGATTCATTCTGGATCCTAAAGTAGCTAACTTCAACAGGGTAGAAAACATTCTGATGAATGAATGATGGGTGCATAAACAATATCCAGCATCAAGGACAAGAACAGAGAAATGAATGTTCCTTCTTTTAACTGAATTGATGCCATAAAGCTGTGATTACTTTATGTAGAAATAAGGGAGGACCACTTAAACTAAGATTGCTTTTAAGGCTATATGTTCCAAATGAAAAAGGACTCCACTATTGGGGAAAGACATTTTATTTCCAGGCTTCTAAGAGGATTCTACAAACAATAGAAGTTTAAAAAGAAAAAGAAAAAAAAAAAAGAAACAGAGAAGATAAAAAGAAAAATACCCCACAAGTACTTTTTTAACTATTGAAAAGTAGACAGTTAAAAAATTTAAACATAAAAATGAAATGTCATCATCAAATTTAATCCAAATACATTCTTAGAAAAAAAGGATTATCCATGGTGATGGGGTTACTTATAGCTCTATGCTTGTTTAAGTACTATTTGTGTTCCTTATGAGTTACATCTTCTTTTCCAATTCAATTGGAGAGCTGTGCAAAACTAGCAAAATATTCTTTGGATTACAAAAACTATAAAAAAAATGAACCAAACCTGCAATTATGGAAGTATTGAGAATGTACAATCCGTCACTGAAATGAAAGATTCCAAAGTGACATTGTCCACAGAATTTATTCCATTGAAGTGTTCAATTTGATTTTAAATGCAAAGTGAAATGGAAGTGAGCACTTCATAAAAAACATTTCTCTTTGTATGCATTGTGACTAAGTCATAAAAATAGTCTGTAGCAGAATATTCAGAAATATTGGAAACAAACTTCACAATCAAGTAAAAATAAAAGACGATTTAACAATTATCTGCAAGCCAGGGTGAAGCCTGTGCCCTGTGTCTATGGGGAAAGAGGGGGACACTTGCAGCATGATTTTGTGTGGTCTTTCCCCAAGTATTGCTACGTTTTGACCTTTGGTCCAACTGAGCAGGTGAAATGACCTTCTAGGAAGTCCCAGTCCCCAAGCAGCTAGTCTGGACTGCAGGAGAAAGGAGGCTTATTCATGGATCAAAGCACTTTGACCCTCCAAATCCACCATGGTCCCTGCCTTAGTTCTGAGCTTATTGCCCAAGGCATAATTCCAAATAAAGATTTGGAAATGAATTCTCTCTCTTTCATCGAAATTTAAAAGTCATATTATATTAAGAGGAGTTAAAAGTACAGTAGGAAAAAATACTCTAACTAAGTAGTTTCAATTGTCAGAGTCATGATAGTCTGGCAAGATCAGAGTAAGGAAAATAGAAGAATAGGGGACCTCTAATAGCCACGTGTGGCTAATTTATATGCTTGACAATTTGCTCCCTCCAAAAACTCAGTAGGAGGCTTATAATCGACATCTTTAACCTTCACGTTCTGACAGTTTCAGCGTCTCATGGAACTCTCATAACCATCATATTGTGATATACAAGATAAATACATACTGTATAACAAATATTTTAAAATCTTTGACTGACCTAGATCTTTTTCAGCCTTCTTTTTTTTTAAGATGTGTGTGAAGAGAAGCCAGGAAGTTAACACCAAGAATGTACAAAAAGGTTTACAGGATGTTACAGAATCTTGTCTGCAAAATAAACATTTGTAGAACATATTTGATTTTAAATAAACAATAAAAGCAGCGGACACAACAGATCATAAATAGGGTTATTAAAAGATCACAATTATCTTAAATTAGAAATATAAATGGATCATTAGAAATAGGTAATTTTTTTCAATGTTAAGAATCAAACCCAGAATTAAAAAAGAATCTTTTTTTTATTTCAAAGATTGCTTCATATATTGAAGCTCATATTAAAGCAACAGTACAATGTTCATAAAATATAAGTGTGATGCCGTAACATTTCTTACATGTCAGAATACTGATATTTGTATGTATACTAAAATAAGAACTTTAAAATTGTACAAATAGATACATTAAAAATGACATAGAAATAGGGCGCCTCTCACTGAAACAAGACAGTTATATCTGGCACGTATTAGTTTAAGATGAAAGTAGAAGCAAAAAGATTTACAAGAGTCAGCAGTAACAAGATTGATGCTCAAGAGACATAATTGTACATTGTATTGTACATACATTGTATGGGTTTAAGCTGGCTGAATAGTATATATTTCAAGTTTAAAAATGCACTACATATAGAGTGTCCATAGTTTAAGGCGAAATTACAGCTCAGAACTGTCGTCCTTTCTAATTTTGTGGAAGCTTCTTTGACAAATAAAAAAAATAAGAAAAAAAAAGACTTAGATGTTCATAACATATAAACAATTTCCCTTCATTGTACGTTCACCATGAGCCTTCTCCTTCACTTAAATATGTTGTATGTTGAGTGGTTTTTGCTCTCCTGAAGTTGCTAAACAGCTTCATCATTTGCTTTTTCTGTGTGAGAAAAGGTACTTCACAGTATTTACCACTTAGATGTCCTTGCAGTTTTATCAAATGTATCCTTTCTGTAAAACTTGGCTTGCTTTACACGAGTCTCTCCTTGATTTAAAAAAATACCTGTTTACCTATCTTCTAGATTCGTCAGCACACCAGAACACAGTTCTTAAGGCCAAATTTGTATCGTTATTGTTAAGAGTCATCGTCAAAAGTGTCTTTGGAACCATACAAGTCTGCAAGTTTCTTAAATCGAGGCCCCCAGTTCTGTAGGTAGTCATAGTCCAAGTCTGAATCGGTGGTGGCCGACTCTAAGGAGCTCAGGGACCCGGCCACAGAGCCCCTGCCTTCATAACCATAGATTTGGATGGAGTCGTAAGGTGGGGCGGTGGGATCATTATCTGCCTCCTGTATTCTCGTGTTGATGAAGTCGTCCACATCCACGCTGTTGGGTGCTGGCCTGAGTCCAGGTCTGGGCATGTATTGGTACTCAGGTTTTATGTCTTTGCGAGGAATAAATCCATTGATGCCATCAGGGTTCTGCAGGGTGGCTATATCAAAGGCTTCTGTGTCTTCCTCCCCACCCCCTTCATCATCATAGGTGATGATGTTCTCACGCACATCTTCTTCCTC
Organism: Crocidura indochinensis; assembly: GCA_004027635.1. Taxonomy (NCBI): domain Eukaryota; kingdom Metazoa; phylum Chordata; class Mammalia; order Eulipotyphla; family Soricidae; genus Crocidura; species Crocidura indochinensis. The sequence goes on from PVKC010001421.1 coordinate 9,459, forward strand.
AAATACGATCAGCGGTTCTTTCTTTTGCCTTCTGAGGGTCACGAACAACACCACGATGACTACAAGGGAAGAAAATCAAAGTGAGCACAGCTCAAGCTCAGGACCTATTCCCTGTTATTTTCTCAAGGGAGCTCGGCTTACAATGAAACATGACATGCCCAAGGGTGTTGTCACCTGTTTGTTGGGCAACATTTGGCAGTGCTAGGGCTTCCTCCCAGCTCTTCACTCTAGGATCATTGCTGCTTGGCTCAGGGGACCATATTGGAGTGCTGGAGATTGTATCTGGTTGACTGCATGCTAGGCAAGCACCTTACCCACTCCAGTACCTTACCCACTCCAACCCCTTAAACAAAGACACATTTACCCAAAGCAGTGTCAATATGGACTCTAGTTGGCCTTTCGTGGGTAAATCATTGCCAGAAAACATTGTACCCCCAAACTGGCATGTGGGAACTATTTTGAACATTTTATTGGCACATGAGGAGCTACTGGGAAAACACTTAAGAATTAGAAAATTTCTATATACGTCAGACTTTAGCCTCTCCAAAGGAATTCACACCCATTTCTTTTTGTAAAGAAAAACAGCTTCCAGGTCAACATTTCCGCATAAAGGATGCCCACCAACAAGAGACCCTCCCTTCCTCTTTATGAGAGACATTGCCTAGTTCCTGCCTAGAGTTCATCATTGATTCTACTCAGTCTTAAAATAGAAACTTGAATGGTGATGGAGTCTTTTCAGCCTGTTTTATGGACAAGGCCAAGTTTCTGAAAATCCCCAGGTAAAGGTCTTTTCCTATTTATTTGAACACAGGGAAATAAAACTCACAGGAAACTAAACTGCCTTTTTCCTGAGAGATGGGCTTTTATTAAGCTCAGCCCATCCAGAACAAGTGAGCAGAGTTGCATAAGGTGATGTGTTAGATTCAGGAAAATTCTTAATTGATCCAAACTCCAACAGGACATCTTACAAAGTTCTTTTAGAGTGTGCTCTTACTCACTCCACAAGATGGAATGAAACACTGATGGTAGAATTTGGGAAGAAGTCTAAGTCCTCAGGGGTCCATATCACACTGAGATGCAAAGTGGGGGTTTATACTTGGTCTACAACTGAGCATAATTCCCACTGCTCACTCAGCAGGATTCTTCCTCTGTCATTTCTTAACAACTCCCTCACCTGGAGTCCTTCTCTTGACCAGATTACCTGGCTGAGCCTGATTTCTCCTAGAAGTCATTTCTGCATCTCATCCTGACACCCATCAGGGCTGCCTTCTTCTGTATATCCCCACTCTCTTCTTACAATATCTCAACCCTTATTCTACAGCCATGCCAGACAAATCCCTCACTAGGTTAAGCTCTTCTCTGAGCTGGTCTCCTGTCCCTGCTGCTTAGAATGACTATCCAGCCCAGGTCCCTTTATCAGCTTCAGTATTAAAAAGTCTCTCACCTTCTTACCTTTCCAGTTAAACACTGTCTACACTGTTCCCCATCCCTACTTTAATGTTGATATGTGGTTTGACATGTGCCTCTATTTCTAGGGTATTTATATGTTTTCCCTGAGTGACTGTAAACGTTAGGCTCACCTTGATGGAGTTCCATTTCATCTCTATGGCTAAAATCCCTATAATGCACTACAATAGCCTTAAATCCTTGAAGTGAACTCACTGGCTTTTGTTCCCTATGCAGTTATACCCCTTTAGATTATTCTATAGAGAATTGGGCATTGTGGAAAAATGCATGAATTTGGTGTGAGACACATTTGAATTAAATCTTGATTTTGCTCAATGCTTCTGAGAGGCTAGGACAATTGCTCTCATATTCCTGGTCAAGTGTGACCAGCAGTGATTAGAATCCCACATTACTGTTATTAAGAAGGGAGGCATAACTGGGAAGAAATTCCCCCAAAATGTTGGGTTGGGGAGGCTACCTCTGCAGGCAAAAGCAGGAAGTCCTGCTTCAGGCAAGTGTGCCCAGATATCACATATGATGACTAAACAAGGGGTCAAAAGATAGCTTCAGACCGCCATGTGGTCAACAACTGGAGTCCTTCACAAACTGTTTCTGGTTCATGATAATCATTTCTATCACTCACTCTAATTTCTCTTGTAAAGGAAATTATTGCTCAGATGCCTAAATTTCTCTCTTTGAAACTTTTCTGGTGTCCCACTAGATAATATTTACTATGCAGGGCCCAGAGCCATAGCACAGTAGCAGGGCATTTGCTTTGAATGTGGCCTACCTGGGTTCAATCCCCCAAAACCCATATGGTTCCCTGAGTCTGCTAGGACAAATTTTGAGCACAGAGCCAGGAATAACCACTGAGCACTACAAGGTGTGACCCCAAAACAAATAAATTTACTATGCAGTCCTGATATGTCTGGTAACTTTCTCGTTTTTTTTTTTTTAATAAATGTATAAATAGGGTAACTAAGGGGTCCTGGTACCACTCCTAGCCTGCCTGGCCTGATGACATTGTCCTAGCAGTCTAGTGTTCCTCCTGGCCATATGGTAGTGCTCAGGTTCCATAGTGCTAAGTGGATAGTGATGCAAAGACACCAGGTCTGCACCAAGCTGTGAATGGGTATAATGTGCTACCAGACATGTGATCCACTACCTTGGCTCTAACTGAGCTCTATTTACTTGTCTTAACCATCCCCTGACTTTGTGGTATGTTGTCATACACCTGTAAAATCACTTTATTTTTCCTTTCACCTTTTCTGAGCTAATTAGCACAAGTATCCTTAATGCATCAACCCTGACCCTCAGATGATTTATATTAAAATCTGGATAATAAAAATTTCTGGGAAAGCACTTCTGAAATATGCTTTGTTCAGTTACAGAACTGAAACAGAAATTAAAATTTTCAATTACAGAACAAAATACTGGCCAAAATACACGTATTCCCAGAACTCTGATTTCTTGTGTGAAACTGTAAGATGACATCCCACAGTGGTAAGTGCTAGTTGAAACGCTTCTCCAACTTCTTAAGATCTGGGGTCATCTAATTGAATGGGGGAGAGCAGGTAATGACAAAGTTGAAAAGAAGCTTCAGAACTGAATTTTAGAATCCACGCTAAATTTGGCAACAGAAAAAGATTTCTGAACACACAAGGGTCAAAAATCAAAGAGAAATGAAGCTTGCGATGAATTTAGGATGTTCTTGGCCTTGTTTGGTGATGTATCTCTCTGTGCAAAGGGGTAAGGAGGTGGAAAATGTTCCTAAAGCTCTGATCTGATGAGACCAGTTTAATTTCCTGTGTGCGATTGTGTGCATATCACGGTGCCTGTCCTGAAGACACCTTGCCCTTCAATGACTGCAGTGGAGGGCTCGGGCATGCTACGGGTGAGTGGGGAACCTTACCCAGGAGAATGACGATACAGGCGAGGATGGCAATCAGTGCCCCAGTGCTCAGACCAGCGTTGAGGATGTAGGCCTCCGCGTTGCAGGACAGCAGCGCCCCATTTACGTCGCACCCGCAGACCTTAATAGTGAGGGTGTTGGTGCTGCTCATGGGTGGGATGCCCCCATCACTGATGACAATGGGCAGGAGGTACAAGTCCTGCTTCTGTCGGCTGAACCCTCCACGCCGGGCATACACCCCTGCGGTGTTATCTGCAGGAAAAGAGGAGAGAGGTGTTCTCCTACATACATTCCAATGACAGATTTATTGGGTCATTTTTAAAAAGAGGACACTGACTGGTACCAAACATTCCTCATAAGGTTGTTGCTGAAATGAAATAGCATTTATCATAAAAGCCAAAGGTTGGCCTTTGGTCTTTGGTTATAGAGGACTCAAAGAAACCTTTTAGAAAACATGAGTCCTAAAGATATACCCAAGGGACAGAAAAACACAATGCAAATATGCCCTTTGCACGACTATGTTTATTGTAGCTATATTTACAATAGCCAGAGTTTGGAAACAACTCAGATGCCCAATAATGGAAGAGTAGCTAAAGAAACTGGTATATATACACAATGGAATACTATGCAGCTGTCAGAAAAAATGAAGTCATGAAATTTCTATACATGGAAACTATTATGGTGAGTGAAATGTGTCAGAGGAAGAGAGATAGACGCAGAATAGTTTCACTAATCTGTGTGTGGGCTTTAAGAAAAATAAAAGATAGTAAGGTAATAATACCCGAGACAGTAGAGATGAGGTTTTAATGGACCAGCCCATGATATGAAGCTTACCACAAAGATAGGTGAATGCAGTTAGAGAAATAACTACACCAACAACTATCATGGTAACAATAGTGAGTGAGAAAAAAAGAATGCCTATCTTGAGACAGACAGGGGATGGGGAAGAAGGGAGATTGGGGCATTGTTGGAGGGAAGGTTGCACTGGTGAAGGAAGGTGTACTTTCTATGACTGAAACCCAACTACAAACATGTTTGTAACCATGGTGATTAAATAAAGATAACAACAACAACAACAACAACAACAATAATAATATTAATAATAAAGAAAATATGAGACTCAGGTCTCAGATCTGCCAGGGCTGAGGAATGTGTGTAATGGTAGGGAAAATAGTAGAGAGGAAATATATCTAACCAGCCTGGCTTGACACTTAAATGGTAATTGTTGTTTTAATGAATAAAATATTCCCTCTCAAGGCCAAGTAGCCTGAGGAAACATAGAAGGGTAAGGTTTTTTTGTTTGTTTGTTTGTTTCTGGACAGACATTTCAGGACACAGGCTGCAACCTGTGATGGTTTTTCTTGTAGTCTACTTTGAGCACTGTATACCATCACCACCAACAAAACATATGAACAAGGTTTTCGAAATGCCCAATTTTCAAGAAACAAATGCAAAAAGAAACTAATAATAGTAGAAACTTCACACTAGTCATTATTTTCATGTATTCTCAGAGTCTTCTTTCTGTAGGAGAGTGCAGTGGGAAGGACATGCAGTCAAGCCATATTTGTCTCTGGTATCCCTTATCTTCCCCTAAGCCAACCTAGATTATTTAAACTAGTTAGCTTTTCTTTTCCTGTTCTTGAGATCATTCCTTTAATTTGCTCATATACATTCCTGAGAATTATTGATAAAAAATAGAGTTTAACTAAATAAAATTCAGTCAGTGACTTGTCAAATTGGTTACAGATAATGAGGCAGAGAAACACAAGTGTTCTGTTAATTTTGAAATTTCCATCAAGAGAACTCTCGAACCTTTTCCTCTCAGAAAGCTCCCAATAAGCAATCTCTCAGAAATTTGGGTCCAACAGACCTTAGTTTCAGTCATGAATTGTTTCCATACTAATTGCCAGTCTTTTCATATTAAGTGAGTGCCATGAGTTTCAATAGTCTCATCTAGGAAACTAATAAATTTTAGAGTGAAATTTGATTCTATCTGCAAAGGTACTTAGCATGGTGCCAGAATTTTGGAGATGCTCAGTAAATATTAATTCTTTTCTGGAAGCTCTTCTACTTGAGTTACAAACTAATGAGGAAGAAAAATTAGCTGGCAAAGAGAGGAATTCTTAGAAATATCACTGCAGCTTTGAATGCAGTTGCCTACCAGAAGAATTCAGAATCCCAAGGTAAGAAACAGTCTCTGAACCTCAGTTGAACAGCCTATTCCCATGGTCAGAAAATTCTGTTTTCCTGTTTTATCCTAAGTACCTAAGTTTTTTTCTTTCTGGCACCCTCACCCCCACTTATGCAAAGCTTGCAAACAGGGCCATTAATTACCAGTATATGTCATGGATGTTGCAGAGTTTCTATTAATGGAAAAAAAATAAATTCATGTTTCAATGTTTTATGTCTATAACCTGGATTCCTAATGATATGCCATTTTTGCCTGCACCTTGTCATTGTACTAACAAAAAATTAGAGGTTTCTGGTAATGACAGTCTGCACAGTACCAGTTTGCAGATGCAAAGTTAGGATTACGATGTTGCCCATTGGAAGGCCACATACACTGACATTGAGATGGAAAATTATGATGAGAATACATCCAGAATGACAAGACTGCTTTAGCTGCCACTCTGACTTAAGCAAAAAGAAAACAAAACTTTGAGGACAGAGCAAACTAGGTAGTAGATGGGCAACACCCTGTGTGAGCGCATTAAGAGGAAGCACTGAGATCTGTACAAGATGCCTACACTATATTTCAGGAGATTCTGGAAATAAGTCATCACACTTGTTTTCCCAAAGCTCTGAAGATGTTCTTCCTTACCACTCATTTCCTCATCCTTCTCTGCTCTATAGCCAAAGACTCTCCAGTTCTGGGAGTGAACAGAGCCACTGTGAAGAAAGACCCTGGGTGGAAGCACCAAACTGGGTCCTCCCAGTTAAAGGGATGAAGAATCTTGGCTAAGTCTGGCTTTTCTTTTATGTTTGTGACCCAAAGTTATCCAGTATACCTTTCCTGTTAAAATTTCAGTGACAGAGTAGATCATTTAATTGTATAATAAAATACACCCCCCACTGAATATGATGATATACCCTCACTCACAAAATTATCATTATTACTTTCTTTTCTTAGGGGTCCTCTTCACTTTCCCAAGGGAGGTAAAGTTCCATGGGGATAATGAAAAAGCATATATAAGTACAAGTGTGAAATAAAGATATAGGTAAATACTATATATATATTAATATTTAGTATGTTTGTTTCAAAATCTTAGTAGAATTTTAGGTTATGTAATAATTTAAGATTAATAATGCTACACAACAAAAAGAGACCATTTGAGTGTTTAATCATTTACAGTTTGGTACTCATTTATGTTTATATTTACTATATATTATATATATTAATATATGTTATAATTTTTTTGTTTTTTTTTCTTTTGTTTGTTTGCTTTTGGGGTGCATGTTTGCTCCTGGGTTTTTCCTGGCTCTGCATTCAGGAATCACAACTGGCAGAGTCAGGGAACCATATGGATACTGGAGACCAAACCAAGGTCAACTGCATACAAAACAAGTGTCCTACCCACTATTATAGTTCTGACTCCAATATATTTAAAAATTTTTAAATAAAAATCCCTTAATGCTATTGTTTGCCATTTTCAATCTCAGAGTCTGAACTAATAGGAATTTTATATACCTAAAGTTTGTATCTAAAATTCTAATCTTGCTAATGTTTAAAAATTATCCTAATATTTTATCTTGATTTTCTTACCATTATAAATATTATATAGACTATCTACATACCTGCAATTGTTAAACAATCAAAAACTTTACACTTGATTGTGATGACTGCCTTGAAGTCTATTCTTTTCATAAGAAAATAAATCATTGAGGAGCTGGACCCTGCTCTTAAATATTTTTCTTTTTCTTCTTAATTTTTTTAGCCATATTTAGCAGTGATTAAAGATAACTACTGGCAAGGCTCAAGAGACCATCTGTGGTGCCAGAAATTGAACCTACATTGGTAGTGAGCAAGGCAAATGTCTTTTTATTTAAGGATATTTTTTCTCTGGTCCAGGATCATGTCGCTTTATCTTTGTGTATTCCAGTGTGTAGCTAATAGAGCAAAGATCTGAGTACTCCTTTTCGTATCTTTCAGCATCAATCTGGCTTTTGCACATAGTATATTTTCTGATTCATTATACTAAAGTCTAGTACCATTTATTCTCTTCCTTGTACTGCTCCTCATATATGAGAACAACTCAACTAACTCATCCTTTATCTATATAAATTGTTTTTGTTCAATACCTTAATCTTGGACTATTATGTACTATTATGAATTAGATTCAACCAAGCAACACTTATTGTACTGCTAATAGGTAAACAACTCATTCCTGGTTAATTTTGCTTACCTTATTTCAAAAGATTTTTAAAGTTATATTGAGAAAGTATAATTACCCTTACCACTTAAGAAATGAACCTGAAAAAAAGAGAAGCCATTGTTCATAGTAACATGGAAAATATAAACAAAATGCTCTAGGTTTCGAACTATACTTTGATTATCACAGAGCTTACCCTTGTAGACACTCCTGATACATATACATGACAGTGAATTTTTCCTTTTAACAATATAAGATCATATAACTTACAGCTTGATCCAGATGGACTGAGACCACAAAATAAAGCTAGAAATGTGCATAGAAATCTAGAAATATAATGATAGAGAGACATAAAGGATTCGGGTATTTGTTTAACACCTCCCATCCCACAGCATTTCTGGAAACACACACAAAAAGTAAATCAAGATAAAAAAGGCAAAAATAATGTGCCGGAGAAATAGCATGGAGGTAAGACATTTGACTTGCATGCAGAATGTCAGTGGTTCAAATCCCGGCATCCTATATGGTCCCCCGAGCCTTCCAGGAGTGATTTCTGGGCATAGAGCCAGGAGTAACCCCATGAGCACTGCCAGGTGTGACCCAAAAACAAACAACAAAATTTTTTTTTAAAAAAGGCAAAAATGGGGCCCGGGAGATAGCATGGAGGTAAGGCGTTTTGCCTTTCATGCAAAAGGTCATTGGTTTGAATGTTTGAATCCCGGTGCCCCATATGGTCCCCCGTGCCTGCCAGGAGCAATTTCTGAGCATGGAGCCAGGAGTAACCCCTGAGCACTGCCGGGTGTGACCCAAAAACCAAAAAAAAAAAAAAAAAAAAGGCAAAAATAAGTATTCTTTTTCTCAGTATTTAAGAATGAAGTAAATGTGGCAAAGAAATAAATTCTAAGTGATGCAAGACTTAAAATACTAGTAATTATTGACCCAAGCGCCTGAAATAACTCCCAATGGGTAAAGGAGCTTGATCCATTGAGAGGCCAGTATGCTAGATCTTTTAGTTCTTAGATACTAGGGATCAGAAAATAATGTGAAATTATAAATAAAAAGGAATTAATGTCTTGTCTTTACACATATGTTTCTGAGATATCTTGGTGTATATCATGTACTTGGTATTAACATGTTTTTTATTGTTAAATTTATTGATCATATTATTTGGAACAAATCTCCTTTCGCCTTGGTTTAAGAATAATTTTTTTTCCTTGTCAATAAAGCAGTAGAAAAGAGAATACAGGCTAACTATTTCTTGGTTTAAGACAAGGAAAACTGTAAAAGAATTCAGTGGGATATAGACATTTAGGGTCTTTAAATGAGTTGAGAAATTCCAGGAGTTAGGTAAGCGAGCATCTTGAAAGAATTATGTTGCCTTTATACTAAGAAGGTCTATTTCTTTTTTGTTTTGTTTTGTTTTGCTGGAGGATAGAGGGTTACCAGATAGAGAAACTGTTCTATTTTGGAAAAAAAAATCAAAAAAACTAAACTACAGCAATGTATTTCAGGCAGAAAAGGAACATAATTATTTACACAGTGAAAATGGCAGGGCATTAAGAGACATCTGCCATCTTGATCCGCCAACAGAGCATCTTCCACATTGAAGCAATTAAGGAGGGGGGAAGCCCCACAGAAATCTGTTTGGTTACCTTTAAATTATAAAAAGTAAAAAAATCAAAACATATTTGGATGTTTTTGATGCCACTCAGAAGGAAAGAAAGGAAAAAAATATCAGGGGATGGGGAGAAGAAAGGAAAAATGTTTGAAAACTGTTCTACTGAAGGTGACTTACTTTCAAATATTTTTCTTTTACCAGTAAAACTTCTTTTGAAAAAAATAAATTCTTTTCTTTGTCTTTTTCTCTTAAGTCAGTCCATCTTGTATTATATGAGACTGACAAAATAAACATATTTTAAGATTGTTTATTTCTTGTTGGCTATACACCCTATATTTGGATGTAACTGTGAAATAATAAATAATGAATGAATAAATGGTTTGGATGGAAGATTGAATCTTTCTGAACATTACAACAACATCAAAAGATGGGTTGTCATTTTAGCCTGAAGCTTGTCTCATAAATAAGCTTATCTCATAACATTTTTCCATAATAATAAGTATTGCTTAAGATTTCTGAAGCATATGTCTTTCCACTCACACTTTCCCTTTAATTCAGGCATTTAGTCAATCCACTTTTTCTTAAATGTTGGGATATGCCCTATAGTGTTGATAGCCTCAAGGGAGACAGATGGAAAAATAAATGCTTAGAATCTAGAGTGACAAAAAATTATTAGATGTTAGAGCAGTGTTCCTGAAACATACTGGAAAAGCACAGAGATGAATTGGGATTGTCTTGCAAGACTTCCCCTAAAGTGGTATGAAAGGTGATACTTAAAAGAAATGAGGTGGGGTGGGGAGGAGGGAGATTCAAGACACTAGTGTTGGGAATGATGCACTAGTGCTGGTGGGGGGGGGTGTTCTTAACATGTCTGAAACTCAACCACAATCATGTTCGTAATCAAGGTGTTCTAATAAAATACAAAAAAGAAAAGAATGCATATCTGATAAAAATGTAAAAAAGAAAAAAGAAATGAACTCAGTAGAAGTAACATTCCTGGCAGGACAAAAGCATGGAAAGTAAGAGTAGAGACTATGTAGGACATGAGAGGTACTGTGACCCTAGAACTTTGATTTAATTTAGCAATATAAAATAGATGATGTGGGGCCTGAGAGGTAGCGCTAGAGTTAAGGTGTCTGTCTTGCAAGCGGTAGCCAAGGAAGAACCATGGTTCTATTCCTGGTGTCCCATATGGTCCCCCCAAGCCAGGGGCAATTTCTGAGTGCTTAGCCAGGAGTAACCCCTGAGCATCAAATGGGTGTGGCCCAAAAAACAAAACAAGAAAAAGAAAAGAAAAGTAATGATGCATAGCATTTATAGGAAGCCAACCCTATTTGTTTTGCTTGCCAAGTTATGAAATTTCATTTCTTCAAAAGATGAAAAGCTAGAGAAAAATGTTAAGTGACAACATCACGTATGTCTAATAGTGAGGACTGAGTTTGAAGATAGAACAGACATGCCGTTTAACCATGATAGTCCCAGAAATTGTGTGTATATCGTTAATAGTCATAAAAATTAATTGTACTTTTATAGTAGAACTAAACTTATACTTTGGGGAATTACTGAATATTAGGATCTATGTCATTCATTGTTAAAGTCCTACCCACAGGTGGTTTGTGACTGGTATATATGAGAACAACTCCTTTTTCTTGACTTTACAGATAAATATATAGTGGTCGTTGAATAGGGATTATTGAATTTTGGTGGATATTGTCATATAGACACAAAATTTGTATGAAACATCAAGGTCAAAGAAGGTCAAATAAAATAAGGAAGGCACCTCATGATGTCTAATGGGCTATTCTTTACATTAGTTTATTGAAAACATTTTACGATTTTAATAAGAACTTTTAATAGGAACTCTCAAAATTGTAGTTTGTTGATTAGATAATTATACTAACTTAATAACCAAGCAATTCCATGATAGGCTTCCAACTTTAGTAGAGTTGTGTCAGTGAAAAAATATGCAGCCTTAAGGCTGTTGAAGCTTGGGATGTGTTCCTGTCATGTCCAGCTTTTGATGTTTCCAAGTTCTCATCTTTCAAAAATACCAGAGCAATCTACACATGGATAATGAAGTAATAATATGATTTAAAAAATAAAACAACAATAAGACCAAATCACTTTGTAATAAAGGTTTAAATATTTAAAATATGAGACCAAGAATTGAACATTTCAATGAATTTAGTTTTTGAAACTATGAGGTCTTAGGACAAAATCAAACTAATCTAGTAAAATATTAAATTGTGAGATGATTGCCATCTAATGAGAATAAGGGAAAGAACTAAATACATACACACATACATACAAACATACACACACACATATATATACTCTTCCACAACAAATATTGAAAATTTAATTTAATAACCAATATTATATTTAATGATGAAGTTGAGGAGTAATATCTCTATTCAAGTAACAAGTAATCTGAGAATAGGCATTACAATTTTCAACAATAATTTTGCTTGTTTGTTTTGGGGCCACACCCAGAAATGTCAGAAAGTGTTGTGTTTACTCCTGCCTCTGCACTCAGAAATTACTCCTTGCTGGTTTGGGGAACTTAATGGGATTTTGCATGCAAGGCAAATGTCCAATTCACTGTACTATCACTGTGGTCTCAATTTTAAACATTCTTATAGTATAAACCAACATATAATTAGATAAACTCACAAATATTATAACCAGATAAAATTAAATTGCCATTGTTCAATATTTATGCCATCATATCCCTAGAAAACTCTAGAACTGTCCATTCAAAATTACATCACTTTAGACAAATGTCCCATAGTAAATTTGCTAAATTAAAATGTATTGTTTATTTAAAAAATGACTTAGAAGAGTAATATAAATTTTAGTTTATAAAAGCATTCAATATTTAATTGTTGGTAGCATATATTTAATAAGAAGCACATAAGACAAAAATAAGATATTAAACAACCATAATAAATGTTAGTCAAAATGTAATACAAATACAATATGATTCAGTATTATATAAACAGTATGAAATATAAATGTATAATATAATATGGAATTGATATAAAAAGAATAGATTCAATAGAAAGCAAGACCATAATTGAGTTGAGAAAATGTTTTCAATTTGTTTCTATATTAATTCATATATTTTATGTAAGTATAGTAAATTTTAAAAATGTATTCACTAAGTACCTGAGAAATAATTCTAAGTTGTATTGGGAAGAAAAATAAACTAACATCTAAGAAATATAATAAAATGAAATTAATACAGAGAAGGTATCTGTCAGATTTTAAAACACAGAAGTCAGAAACTGTTAAAGAAAAAATATACTACTAGCAGTAGAGTAAATGAAATGAAAAAAATTAAGAGTCAAAAGAATTCTAATTTTATGTAGTGTAGATGATAGTATTTAGAAAATTGACAGTAAATGGGAATTGGGCGTTTATTTCACCTCAATAAGCAGCTGAAATGGGAAATGCATATAAGAAAGAAGATGAGATAGGTGAATATTAATATTAATTTTGCATGAAGAAAGTCTTGATGAGGAAAAAATTAAACAGAAAAATTGATACAAAAAGCTAGCATCTATACTTAATAACAGAGCAAATCAGGATTGAAAGAACACTGAAATAGAAGAGAAGTTTTGCAATAAGTATGGTAGGTGACAGATTGATAGCATTACAAGAAGAAACTTTACAAACCAATTGTAAACTGATGAATATGCAATCCAAAAATTGGATAAAGGCACTTAAATACCTACTTATAAAGTCAAGAAATAAATGAAAAAAATATCAACACTTTTAAAATAAAAAAAAACAACTTCAGTTTAACTAGTAAGAAAAGGCATTAACAAAAAAAAAAAGTTGTGGTTATACTTTACATATTAATTTGTCAATGTTTTAAAAGAAAAATAATACCCAGAATTGGCTTGCATGTGAATAAATGGGACCCCATCTAGTTTTTCTGATGGATTATAAATCAGTATATTTTTTGTTGGAAGGAATTTTTTTAGTTAATTATCAAAACCATTTGCGTCAGCACTTTCAATCTAGGACTTACTCCTAAAAGAATATTTAGGTATTTAATAATGATAAGGGAGATCAATGGACTTTCAGTCCAGTCATTTGACATCAAACTCCTTGGATGGAAGTCAGGAAAATATTTCAGAGAAAATGTTGGCATGAGCAAATTTTTGCTAAATGTATACTACATGATACTAAATGTTATGTAAAATAATATTATAAAAACTAGTCAAATTAATGACTGAAAGAAAAATAGATTTATTTTGGGATTAGCTTTCTTTATAGCTCAACATATAAACCAAGACAATATTCTGAAAACATTTATATAGGGCCAGGGCTAAATCACAGAACCAAGAGTAAAGTCTTAGCATCTCTGAATATGGCCCAAAATGCCTTCCCCTTCTCCACTTTGATTTTTTCTTTTTTTTTTGGTTTTTGGGCCACACATATAAAATATATAAAATATAGCAGTTATTATTTTTATATAGTATTTTATCAAGAGATTTCATTAACTCATTTATTCATTTTTGTACTTTGGGGGATGAAACCCAGCATCCCACTCACATATGTAACACATACACTCTAGGGGCCCGGGAGATAGCATGGAGGTAAGGTATTTGCCTTTCATGCACAAGGTCATCGGTTCGAATCCCGGTGCCCCATATGGTCCCCTGTGCCTGCCAGGAGCAATTTCTGAGCATGGAGCCAGGAGTAACCCCTGAGCACTGCCGGGTGTGACCCAAAAACCACACCAAAAAAAAAAAAAAAAAAACAAACATACACTCTATCATGAACCTCATCCCCAGCAGCTATTTTATCATTTTTTAATTTCTTGTTTATTTTTTATTGTTTATTTTTTATAAACTATTCTTATAAAGAATTGTGAATTACATATTCATTAGAACAAAATATTACTTTTCTTTGAAAATATATTTCAATATAGAGAACAGGACTATGATTAAAATGGAAGCTGAGGTCAGAGAGATAGCACAGGATTTGATATGCTTACCTTGTAAGTGGCAGACCATGTTTTGATCTTTGGTATTGCCAATGGTATCCGGAGAATCACAAGGAGTGATTGACCCCTGAGCACATAGCAAGAGTAAGCTCTGAATAAAACCAGATGTGGCCCCCAAAACCAAAATAAATAAAAGAAAATTTGAAGTTGAAGTATATGTAGCATGTTCCTCCAAGGGGGAAATTTTCTAAGTAACTCTATGATAAACTTAATTTTTTTCACATCTAAGAATTCACTGCAGCGTAAATATCATATGTCAAAATCTAAAATGATAACTGGACTCAACAAGTATAATACTAGCACCAGACTAGAACCTTCCAAATATTTTTTTAGCTTAATTTTACTTATCGCAGATGTTCTTAGGCAAGTCTCTAAAACACCAAATTTTTACAAGTCCCATATTCCTTCTTTCTCTAGAAAATTAGGTTAAAAATAGCCACCAGGCTGACCTCATGGGGTTGCTGGAGGAATTAACTGAAACAATGGCTTAGAGAAAGGTTTTATAGAGCAGACAAAAGCTAGATAGACAAGATTATTCCCAGTTTTTTTCTTTTTCCTTTTTTTGGCACTTTTCTTATCCATTACATGCTCCTTGTATTTTTAGAGATGCAGTAAGTCTGATATGTTCAAAGTAAATGCATCTCGAAATCTGGGAAGATTAGATCTTCCACTGCCTAAACAGCACCAATTTTGATATTAATAGCCCAAGATGGACTTAAATGTTTTAAGAGTCATCAGCGTTCTACTTTCTAGCTGCCTGCTGAGTTGTCTTTGAAGAGTCAGCTGTAGAATAGAGTAAGATAAAATGAAACAAAAGTCCTGTCAAGATTAAAATGGCCTCCCCTCTTCTAATTCTATGAGTGCCAAATGTTTATGCCAGGTTTAGGCAAACACAGTCCTGCTTATTTACATGGCATCATGAAAGTAAACACTAAAAGGGAAAGAAATTTGATGCTTCTACTCAGCATGATAGAAACCATTATCTCATGTTTTCTATGGAAAATAGTCTCAGCCGAGAAATTTGGTAACTCAGTAGGCTATAAATAGGATGTACAATGTGATTACTCCATTTGGATTACTTCGATGTGTAATTACTTTTAGGAGCCAGTAGAAAGAAACACTATTAAATGATAATTATATGACTGTATTTGGTATAAGGTTTTGTAATAGCCCTAAACATGGGCATTTTCATTAACTGTTTGTCATAGATAATAAAGCCATTTTTCTCAAAAAGAAGCAATTCTCTGCAAAAGCAGTCACTCCACAGAGGATTAGTTTCCACTAGTAAAGAGCAGAGGAGCCCAACAGTGCAGTAGGCTTGCTTGTCCATGAGACAAAATAGAGGCTACCACCCAAGTAGGTGAAATCCTTGAAACTCCCTAGAGAACAAACTGCTTTAGTATAATTGTTTCCTCTGAAACATACTGTTGCACCTCTAAAAAGAAAGAAGACAAGGCAAGAACTAGAGATAAAAGTGACACAGTGAGAAAAGGAAGAGGTTCTTTGTTATTCCCCGAAGGATAAATGAGGCTACAGACGCAGGCATTAGTATTGAAACTCAAGATGGGAATTATATGAACATATAGATCAAAGCTAGGTCACAAATATTAAGGAGAACAAATAAAAAGAGTGGGACAGAAAACGAAAGTGAGACCAGCAGAGTATCTCCACTTAACAAAGGGCCACCAAGTCACTACTGATAAACATGCATTAAAATAGTTTGCTAAAAGTTTTTCATTAGAAAGCTGATGAAAGCTTAGGTTGCCATAGCAATCCATC